>CANTUT010001607.1:5000-122500 GCA_947687605.1 Reutealis trisperma | reverse complement strand
ATCTAGAGCATGACCAGCATTATGCCAAGGGCCACGAGGAGGATGATGCTCAGGAGCACGATTAGTTTTTTTTTTAGTTTAGTTATTTGTAATATTTATATGGTGTACGGTATATTACTTTTTTTATAAATAATATTATGTTTTATGGAATGAAAATTTTTGATATTCAGATTATATATTAATTTATAATTTTTTAACTAATATATATTATATAAAAAAAATTTATTAAATATAAAAAAAATTTTAAAAAATTATTATTCAATTTACTAACGGATTACTGATCGAAATTGTTATTAAATTATTTTTTTATAAATTACTGATAGATTACTGACCGTTTATCATAAACTGTTATTTTTTATACTTATTTTACTGATGGATTATTGACCATAAAATTAAAATATTATTTTTGACTGAAAATTACTGACAGATTACTGATCATTTGTCACAAAATATTAATTTTTTGTACTTATTTTATTGATGGACTATTGATCATAAAATTAAAATATTATTTTGACTGCAAATTACTGATGGATTACTAATTGTTTGTCATAAAATATTATTTTTTATACTTATTTTACTGACAGATTACTGACCGTAAAATTAAAATATTATTTTTGACTGAAAATTACTGACGGATTACTGACTGACTATATTTTTTAATTTATTTTAATGATAGATTATTGACCAATTACTGACGAATTTTTAGTTTTTACTGACGAATTACTGACGGAATATGAATATTTGCAATCTTTTTTTGAACGAAATTACCGATTGTTTTGCCATAAAATACTGATCAAATTTTGTCGATAAATTTACTGACGGATTGTTTTGTCCATTGCTGATGAGTTACTGACTATCATTTTATTAACGGATTTAGTCCGTCTCTAATCTGTTAGTAAATTGATTTACTGATGGATTTTCAATTGTTACTGATGGTTTTTTCTGTCAGTAAATCACTGGATTTTTGTAGTGAATTTGCTTATGTTACATGCAAGCTCTTCTCTTCCACTCTTTCCTCTTAATATTTCCCGCACTATCTTTTATATTTTTTGGCGCTAAGCATTTTGATTTTGTGGTGCAATTTTTCCATTTCTTTTTTTTTTTTTTTTATAAGCTCATTTTGCCAATAGACATGGTTAAAACTAGGTTCAATTATCATCTAGCAAAATCTAATTCTCAAATTCTAAGAAAATTAGTTAAACCAGTTTCTGTTTCAAAAAAGAAGTTATTTGTAACTGTAATAGGTAAGAAAAGCACTTTTAAATCTTTAAAGAAGATTCAAGGAAATACCCTTTGAAGAAGAATGTGGGGGACTTCGAAAAAAGGGTTATTGGTTCAATGAAATCCAAAGAAAAAGTGGAGAGGTCCTCCAAAAGGAGGAAGATTATTCTTAAAGAGTCATCAGATGAGCTCTCTATTATATCTTTTAAGGTATACTAATTCTGAATTTTTAGTATTTTTTGTTTTACATTCTTTGTTTTCTTTTATTGTTATTATTTTCTGTTGTTTTCTTTGTTGGTATGGTTTAAAATTTTGTTTAGTCTTTTCTTTTTTAGTTCACGTTTTAGTATGCACATACGGTGTTTGATTATTTGTTTGAACTAGATTTAACAATATACTTATCATATGATTGCTTTTTAGTGATTTTTGTTATTTTTGATATTCTATTTTAGTATTTTAAAGCTAATTTATAGTAGCTTGTTTTGGTGTTTTAGGGTACTTTTGTTGTGAATGTCTACTAGGCTTTTTGTTTTTGTGTCTTTAATTCATTTATAAATAGTATTAGATACTAAATGTATACTAGAAGTGTACTATTTATTATTTAATGTATATTATTTGTTGCAATTTTTTTTTACTTATGGAGTGTCCTTTTTAAAATTATTCTTTGGTTTCTTATGCTTTTCTAAACTCCTTGATTCATACATCATTAACATTTGCAATGAACTTTTTCTCTTATTAGCTACTATTGCATATGTTAGCAAAGGTATTCCATTAAACACCTAGCATTGGTATTCATGTTTATGCTTCTATAAGCAAAGAGTGATTATGCTAAATCTTAAGTGCTTTAGTTGTAGGAAAAATCCCAAATTTCCAAGTCAATATATTCTTTTGTCTTATTTTGATTTTGTTTTATAATCTATATTTTAATCTTTCTTGTTTTGAATTTGATCTTAATTGATTTGGATTGTGATTGCTTTTGGCTAATATTACGTTAGAAATAGTTTTCAAGACCAAATATCATTGTTTGTATTAGTTATTATATTCTCTTTTTAGATAAAAAGTGAATGCTATGAAAATATGGATTTAAAATTTTGTTTTGTGGGTAGATTTAGATGTTAAAGTTTCACAATATGATACTTAATTGGTCATATTTGATTTGTTTTACGAGAAGTATACCCAATTCTATACAATGGATACTTTTTACTAGTGGTGTTATTTTTTATTTTTTTTGTTAAATGTAGACAGTTTGCTTTGTATCTTGGTTTTGATTTTTTTAATAGTAGTTCTTGTTTGAAATTGACACATGTATAAATAGTATTAAATAAAATGTGTACTAGAAGTGTACTTTTTTATTTAATGTATTTGTTGTGATTTTTCATGCTGTTCGAAATTTATGACTTGTATAAATAATAATAGATACTAATTACACTATGGACATATACTAAATTTTATTTAATGTATTCTATTTTGCTGTAGAAGGTCTAGTTTGTGTTTATGTATTTTGTTAAATATTTTGTTATAGAAGTAGCAATATAAGGTACAACCCAAAGATCATTTTATTTCAGAGATATAGTCATTCAAAAGATGCTATTGGAGACCTGAAAGCAAATTTTTCTGAGGTGCAGTAAAATATGTTTGAGAAGACTTGATTTTGGTATTTTTTTTGAAGATGCAACAATTGAAAAATTCAAGTGCAAGTGTGTATAGTTTACTATTGAGGGAGTTGCATTAGTTGAAATAGAGAGTTCTGGGTTTCGATTGGTGGTCTTCGCTTGAAGTTTGGTATTGAAGAATTTATGCTTGTTACTAATTTGAAATGTCATGGGGACTGTAACAAGATAAATTTTTTTTTTAAAAAAAATTTATATTCTAGTCGAGAAATATTTTTGGGGTGTGACGCATATTAATAAGTAATTTTATGAGGAATGTCTCATGGTGAGGAGATGGAATTGCGATGAGGATGTTGTGAAGATTACCGTTTTATATTTCTTGGAATTTTTTTAGTTCAGTTAAAGGAAAACTTGTTGGGAAGGTTGATTTAGATATCATTGATGGTAATAAATTCAATGATTATCCATAGGAAAAAATAAGTTTTTTATTATATAATTGATTGTTTGAAATACCAATTGTTTGGTAAGAAGAAAAAGAAGAAAGGAGATATTTTTTACAAGTTGATCGGCTTTCCTCTTGCATTTCAAATTTGATTTTATAAGTGTTTTCCCTATCCCACATGTTTTGAAATGGAGTGCAAACTCAACTCTAAGATTCATAAGTCTTAAAAAGAGTTTGTTTGATATTTGTAACACAAAAGTATTTTCTTTATCTAATTTTATGTTTTTTTTTTGTTACTTGCTTATGTTCTTGAAGTAATTTTTTATGTTTGTGTACAATTGAATTTGAGAAATACTAGCCCTATTGCTGAGGAGAGATAGAATCTAGATTTGGGTGATTTTTTTCAACAAGGAAAAAGGAAAGGCTACTACTATTGAAGAAGATTCTCATGTTTTTTATGATGATGACGACGACGACGATAATGATGATTTCACATCTTCTCCTCTTAATATTGCTAGAGCTTCCTCTTTAAAGCAACAACAGAGTAGTGTATAAGTAGAAAAGCAGTTGAAATTACTTTCTATTAGGCAAGAAAAACTTTCCAAAGAGTTGTTTTTTTTGAAGGTTCATTTGGAAATAAACTATTCGAGGAGATGACTTCTTTGAAGATTTATTTGAAAGGTAAGTAATAAACTACTTGAGATGATAGCTGCTTTTAAGATTTATTTAGAAGGTAAGTTTTTTGAAATTTTTGTAACTTTGTCTAATGTGCAATTGAAGTATAGTGCTGCTATTGTTGCTAAAAAAATTTTTTTGAGGTAAACTTTTATTGTTTTGTATACGTTTTGTTATAACATTTATTTAATGGGTGCCTAATGAATATTAAATATACACTGTTTTTAACTTAATCAATAAGTAGATGACAAATTTGCTGATGTTGATAATGATGAATTAAGTGAAGAAGAAAAAAGAAGAAGCTTAAGTATATTTTATTTTTTTTCTTGATTTTTTTTTCATTTTTTTTATTTATGTTTTTTAATCAAACGTATTTTATTATGTTATAATGTGATGAAGGATAATGTTCCAAGGAATATACCTATGGGAGCTTTCAAATATAATGTTGACTTTCTCATATTTGGGTGTATCGTTATTTTGCATTGGACTATATTAGGTGCTGCTCATGGTGAGTACTAGAAAGAAAAGAAAATTGCCAAAGTGAGATGACACATGGCGGATCGGGACAACAACTATGGAAGCAACACGTATATAAGTTCATGGTCTCGCATTTGCTGAGTCTAGGTAAATAGTTCGGTCCAAGATAATTTTTATGTTGAATTTTCACAGTAAATTAAGCTTTGGCTTAAAACTCTACTATGGACCAAACAGTATGATATATGGAGTAAATGCTCGGTGTATATTTTATTCCAAGCTATGCAGGAATAAATTCATGCAAGAATGAAGACATGTGGGTTCCAAAGAATATACATGTGAGAGCTTTCAAGCTACCACAATTTATACATTTGAATGGTTGGTCAATGTAAAGAAATTCTCTATCATATCAAGGTTTTTACCAAATTAGGTATTTTTGAAAAAATAAATACAAATTTAGGTTTTTTCAAAATTAGTTTTTTTTAAATATTCCAAATTTAGGTGAAATTTTTACGGGTCAAAGGTCAGCTCAGTTCTTGTTTGCCAGTCCATATAGCAGACTGCCTCAGACCACTAAATTATGCAGCAGATTGATCTTGTTCACTAGATAATCTGGTGGACGATGCCTGTTCACTTAATGGACAATTTTATGGTCGTGGACCATAAATTAAGTAAATTTTTAATAATTTTGAGTAGCATCTTTTAATTATATTTTGTAGCATATTATTTTTTTTTTTCTGGACCATTAATGATAATTTTTTTTTGTAATTAAGGTGATAATTAATTTGTTGGACAATTATTTATCTATAGACCACTGATTAAGATTTTTTTTTTTTTATAAATTTAAATATTATATTAATAGATTTGTAATATGTAGTACGTTGGAAATTTATGTTAATTTGTATATTTTTTATTCATATTAATTTTTAAATGTATGTATTTAAAATTTTTTATGGTATTAAGCGGTACATCAAAATGTTGATATTATTATGTTTAAATAAGAATTGTTATTATTTGTATGTTACCAATTTTTTATTATAATTGAAAATTTATTTAAGATAATAATATATAGAATAATAATTAAATTAAAGTTAATTTGAATATAATATTTTTAATTTTTTCCTTAATTTAATTTTTGTAACGTAAATTATGTTATGTTATTAATTTATAGTTAGGTGAAAATGTTATTGTTATCAATTTAAATTATTATTATTATTATTATTATTATTATTATAATATTTGTATTTTACTATTTACTATTTACTATTATAATGAGAATATTTAAAATGAAAATGTATAAAATAATAATGAAAATGAAAATAATACTAACAAATTTGCCTACAATAAACTGCCGATTTACCGACAGAATAATTGGTCGGCAAATAAGAAAAAATAGTCGGCAAATAAAAATATCAACCGACCACCGACCAATAATAAACATCGGTAAAAACTTAGTCAGTAAAACTTTACCAACCGAATAATGAATCAGTCGATAAATTCATCGACCACATTATAGTCGGTAAAAGGAATATGTATAGTTGGTAATTCTGTTTTCAAAATATGGTTAAAAGCAGATTTGGTTGGCAATTTGTCAGTAAAAATAACAGTATATAAATATAACAGCAAATTGGTTGGTAAACTTTAAAAATATTAAAAAATAAATTTATATTGGTCAGTAAACAATCGGTAAATATATTAAGTTTGGTTGGTAAATTGGTTGGTAAATGAAAATATTAATTTTTTTAATAACATTAAATGTACTAAATTATAAATAAAATGCAAATATTATATAAAAATATAATAAAAAATATAATTTAATATAAAATTAAAATCATATATTTGCATAAAAAAATAATAAAATAGTATTCACATGTATATAAGAAAAAAAATCATAAATCTTTATCTAAATCTGCAGTGTCCTCTGTATCTGGATTCATGATATAGTCACCATCATCATCACTGGATGTACAAGTAGGGTAAAGAGGAGGAGCAATATCTATTTGCAGATTAGGTGGAGGAGGATGAGCAATAGCAATTTGCATATCAGGTGGAGAAGGATGAGCAAAAGCAGTGTATAGATGAGGTGGAAGAGAAAATCTAGACTGTTGTGCTAAGGCCCGTAAGAGATCTCCCATCTATTGCATCTGCTGATGCTGATGCTACATCCATTACTGCAACTACTGCTCCATCTATTGATGCATCTGCATCTGCATGTCTCTGACCGTCAACTTGAACTCGTTTGTCTATCTCTTGCTACATCTACTCACATGTAGGAGGCGGTGGAGCAGAAGATGGAAAGGCACCGAGATTTATTTAATAACTACTTGCTTGTGAACCTATTGTGTATAGTTTGCCCTTCCTAAATCTCCCAACAACTCTGAGATACAGGTCTCTCTCATCTACCAGTGTAGGCTTGGAGGATCTGGAAGTAGGCTGAGACATACGCTCACAGAGGTTTCGTGATATCCTCCTGCATTTTATATAATAAAAATTATTAATAGAATAGCAAAAAATATATATATAACTTTTAACTAAAATTTATTACTTACATGAGCTCGTTGTGATTGCAAGTTACAAAAGTCTTCCCATTATGCTTCTTCGAGTATATGTACATGAAGAGCTTGATTGGATCAACCTCACAAGCCAACTGGCGAGCCTGTTAAGAGTTGCAATAAAGCAAACTTGAAAAAAAATAAATATAAAGGAAAATACTTACTAATAGCCTGGCATGCTCCTCGTGAGGTATAGAACCTCCAGTGTGCTTAGACACATTGGAATCTGGAACTACCTTCTCTGACTTCTTATTTTTGGTAGCATGTTGGGATATCTTCTTATGATTGTTAGATGCCCAATGCCTCTATAGCTGCTCCCATGTGTCGTCGGGCATCCAACTCTCCTTTTTCTTCTTTGCCTCATAGAGAAGATCCTTGTATCTTTTTGCAGCCTTTTTCATGAAGGCTAAAAGAACTAAGATGTCGATCGCTTGATCCCACATATAATACTTTTGTATACAATTTAAAAAATAAAATAAAATTTAGTATATTCTATAAGTAAAAACAAATAATTAATTAAGTATTCATTATATAACAGAGTTGCATACTTGTTATTAAATGTTATTTAAATACTTTGAATTCTTTCCAATAGTATTCCTTAATCTCATCTGGCACTCTCTTCCATGTGACACCATTAGGATGAAGCCTAGTCTTGAATATCTTTGTTATATTCATGGCCATACCAATCGGTCGTAGACTGCAGAAACATTAAATGTTAGTTACAAATATTATAAGTAATAAAATAATATAAGAAATGCAAATAGAAAAGATTTGATATGCATACCCGCCATCCTCCAAATGAATAGGATATCTATGATCATGATAGTAAAATACATTGTGCTCAGCATCATCATAATTAGATGTAGAAGGATGAGAAGAAGAAGGTGGGACAGTGGAAAAAGGTAGGGCAGTGGAAGGTGGAACAGTGGAAGAAGTAGGTAGGGTAGTGGAAGAAAGGAAGGTCACGAGAGAGATAGAATTGGTGGTTGGCCGTATGAATGGTGTGGTGTCAGTAGGAAGTGTAGGTGTATCAATGGTAGAAAATATAGATGGAGGTGTAGAAGAAGTGGATCGGGGTGGAGGTTGATATATAGGTAGTCGACTTGCTGCAGGTGTGCCCCGACTAGAAACAGTGTTGCATTCGCAACCGCAACCTCCTTTAGTGGCATCATCTCCAGTACCCAACACATGTCTCAACACCTATTATGTATGGTAGCAAATATTTTGGATTGGATATATTATATGTAATTGCATGTAAAAATATAAGAGTAAAAAAAAAAATTATAACCACAAAAATGAAATAATGTCATTATTTAATTATGGAATTTTAAGTATTCAAGTACACACTTTAAGTACAAAAATTACAATTATTCAGAATCAATTTCTTCTACATCATGTTCGTCAATAATATCTTCTGTTGGTTCAGATTCTGATTCAAATTTTTATATTTTTATTAAATCATAATTTTGGGTAAATTATGAAGTGCTAACATTTAAAATTATTTATTTTAAGGCAAATTTCTGATTTTTTATTAATTATTTTTCTTTTTGATTTAATCATAGTTACTATCTTGGGTAAATTATGAAATGCTTGGATTTAGAATTTTATATTTTAAGACATTTTATATTTATTTATCTTCATATATTTTTATTTAATCATTATTAAAAATAAAGAAGAGTATTTTGAGTAAATTATGAAATGCTTGCATTTAAAATTTCTTATTTTGAGGCATTTTTGTCTTTTTTCCTTCTTTTAATATTTTGCAATTAATTATAATGTCATTTTCTAATTATATATAAACTCTAATTACTTAGTGCTAATATTTATTGAATATATTGCATTTTCAATATATCATTTAATGGCATCTTCATTTACTAAATATTTCTTTTAATATTTAGTAAATATTTTTTTATCACTTTTAGTAAATATTTATATATGTGATTGAATTTTTGACCATATATTTTAATTAATTTTCATTTAAATTACATCTTAATATATTTTACTTTTTTTTATTTTAATCATAAATATTCAATACAAACATCTATTTTTTTAAACATAGAAAAATAAAAAAAATACAAAGTAAAATAAATTAAACTATGAAGTAATTATACATGTCAATAAATTATTATTTACATCATAATTAAATATACATGCTAATAAATTATACTTTACATGCCAATTAATTATAAATTACATATTAAATTACATGCCAATAAATACACATTTATTCAAGTTCTAAAAATAAATACAAAATGTGTAATATTATATGATTTGCAAGTTCATCAAAAATATTACATATGTACCTCTTGTAGCGCAGAAAAGAAAGCAACGCGCTATTACAGGATTAAATTGCAAACTAAATTGAAATTACAAAAATAAATAATTAAAATAATAAATTGATAAATTATAAACTTTGCACTTCAAAATCAACTAAATGCACCATATTACTTATGCACATAAATCACATTACAACACAAAAATTCAATAAAAACTTTTTTTATAATAAAAACATAATTTAAAAAATAATGCACATGTTCAATACTAAAATACATAAATTTTATTTTCAAATAAATTAATAAAAAAATTAATAGAAATAATTTAATATCACTAAAAAATAAATAATGTCACTCAAAATAATTTCCTATAAATTTTCATTAAACTAACGAATACTAATTTAATACCACATAATTTTCATAACGTAAAAATAAATAAAACCAAAATTTATCATACCATATTATTAAAAAATAATTACGTTAAACTAATATTAAAATTCAACTATATAATTTTCATTATACAAAATTACAAAATTAACATAAAAATAATTTTCAACAAAAACAAATATATAATTTCACAAAATCAACAAAATAATACCCAATAAAACAATAATAGTAGAAACAAAATTTAATAAATTAACAAACAAAATACATATATTCAAACAAAACACTATATTCACACAAAAAATTCATGAACTCAAAATTTTACACATATGTATACCACAGAAAATGTAACAATTATACTAATTAAATTAATAAATAAATAAAATAATATATACTAATCTGAGGGAAGAGAATGGGGTTGGCCAGTGGTGTGGACTCCGGCAAAAAGTACAGCGATAGCATTGTGGCAGGAAGAGGGAGAGAGCAGAGAAGAAAAAAAAGAGAAGAAGAAGAAGAGAGGAAGAAGAAGCCTGACAGTCAGGTTATATTGTCTGATTTACCAGTCGATTAGAGACTAAAACACTTATTTAGTGACTAATTTACCAACTTACATCCACGTGGCAATTGAAAATCGATTGACAAAATGTCGATAAATAATAAACATTACCGATCGCTTTACCGCCTGTTGTCTGGGTGACACCCCATCGGTACGTGGTCGATAATTTTCTAATATTATTGACCAATTTTTTGATCAGCAAAATGGTCACTAAGTACTTTCTCGTGCCAAAGTTTTGGCCCAGCTTTAGGTTTGTATTTGGTGACTAAATGGTCGGTAATTTTACATGCCAGTTATTCCCACCACAGCCTGTGACTGAAATTTGTTGGTCGATAATTTCAGTTTGAGATCCATCAGTAAATGGTCATTAAATCTATTTTAAAGTATTTAGTTAGTATTCCAACTATAATTACTGACAAAACAGTTTTGGTCGCTAATTGCAGTCGGTATATCGACAATTTCTTGTGGTATAACAATACATATTATTAGTAATATTTTTATAGTATAATAGAGTTTGCTTATATTTTAATACATAGTTATTATATAATTTGGCAATATTTTATTTGTATAAAATAAATATTATTTTTAATTTATTTATTGATATTATTATTATGATAAATATTTGTTAATAATTTTTTCTGGAAAATTTAATCTGTACATTATATTTATTGTTTACATTTTAATTTGACTTTCTTGTTAGTCCATTAATCTAATTAAAACTTATGTCCCATTTGCAAAGCTCAATCCATTTATTAAATAAATTGATTTATTCATTAAATTAATTTATCAAAATGAACAATTAATGGAAAGTGGTAGCTGAGAATTTGAGGTAGTGGTTAATAAAAGTGGGTAGTTATATGAATAAGTTGTGGAGCTAAGTTGAAAAGTGGATAGCTAATGGAGAGAATAAAGGAATATGAGGAGCAAAAATGAAACTATCAGTATGAGAAGCAAAAATGAAACTATCAGTTAGTAGGCTAGTAAACAGTTATAGAAGAAGACTATAAAAAGAGTCAGAAATATGAAAAGAATTGATTATTAGATTAATTAATTATACGGTATTACAAGAGTATATATAGAGAATACAAGCGTAATAGATTAGTATGACAACTAACAAACTGATAAGTACACGGCTAATATACAGCTAATAACAAGAGAGTTAGTTAATCTGATTTATCCTTTGATACGCCTCCATAAGCTGATGGCAGAAGTGATTGTAGCCGAAGCTTGGAACAAAAATGATTGAACTGAAGTTTTGGCAAGGATTTGGTCAAAATATCAGCCAACTGATCCGAAGAAGAGACAACACCAACTGTAAGTTTCCTTTGAGCAACAAGATCTTTAACAAAATGAAAATCTATTTCAACATGATGAGTACAAGCATGAAATACAGGATTTGTAGACAAGAAAACTGCACCAACATTATCACACCAGACATGAGGTGATCCTGAAAAATGAACACCAAGTTCTTGTAATAATTTGGACAACCATTTAAGCTCAACACAGACATTAGCTACTGCTTTAAACTCAGACTCGGTAGACGATCTTGCAACAGTCTGCTGCTTTCGAGAATTCCAAGCAAGCAAATTCTGACCAAGGAAAATAAGATATCCTCCTGTAGACTTACGATCATCAGGGCAACCATCCCAATCAGCATCACTAAAGGCAACCAAAGAATCCGTAGCGTATTTAGTGATGAAAAAACTTCTATAAATGGTACCTTGAAGGTAACGCAACACTTGTTTGAGTGCTTGAAGATGCAAGTCTGTAGGTTTGTGCATAAACTGGCACAACTTGTTGATAGCAAAGGAGATATCTGGCCTCGTTAAGGTGACGTACTAAAGACTTCCATAACATTGCCGAAATTTAGTGGCTTCATCCAAAGATAATAGATTCCCTCCATCCTTTGTAAGAGAATTACCAATAGCCATAGGAGTAGAACATGGCTTGCAAGTAGTCATTCCTGTCTTATTTAAAATTTCTGAAATATAATTTTTCTGGGATAGAAAAATACCATTAGAATGAGGTATTACTTCTATGCCAAGAAAATAATGGAGTTGGCCCAGATCACGCAGAGAAAATTCTTGTGAAAGCTTATTGATAATGGAAGTAACTACTGTCACATGACTTCCTGTAATTATCACATCATCAACATAAACTAATAAAAAACAAGTGCAACCATCATGATTATAAATGAATAAGGACGAGTTAGCATGAGAACCCACAAAGCCAATGTTAAGTAGGTAATTACTTAACCGTTGAAACCATGCCCTTAGAGCTTGCTTGAGACCGTATAACGATCTATTTAATTTGCACACATAATCTGGATGATGAGAATCAATAAACCCCTGAGGTTGGCTCATATATATAATTTCTTCTAAAAAACCATATAAGAATGCATTACTTACATCAAGTTGGTGTAATGGCCAGCCTCTAGAAACAGCAACAGAGAGAACAGATCGAATTGTCACTGGCTTTATAATTGGACTAAAAGTTTCATTAAAATCTAAGCCATGCTCTTGTGTATACCCTTTTGCTACCAAGCGTGCCTTTAATAACTTAATCTTACCATCAGCCTATCTTTTAATTTTATACACCCATCGATTGCCAACAATATTACCAGATAGAGGCATTGGTACGAGATCCCAGGTGTGGTTTTTTTGCAAGGCTGCAAAGTCAAGTTCCATAGCTTCACGCCATTCCAGAATCTGATTAGCTTTTATAAATGAATTTGGTTCCTCAATAATATGGGAGAAAGGATTTGATGAAGTGGCAAGAAAAAGGCTAGGATGTTTGTCATAAGTTACCGGTCTAAGTTGCATATGATGAGTGCGTAAAGTTCGAGGTTTGGTGGGTGATTTAGTTATGGGTAGATGAGGATCGGATGTTGGTGTTTTTGAGTCAGAATTAATATCTACGAATAGCCGTAAGCCATCAGAATTTGGAATTGGTTTAGAAGTAGGAGTCCTTGTTAGGATAGGAGAAGTAGGAGATGATTGTGTCTGAATAGGAGAGTGAGAAGTAGGAGATATAAGGGAAGATTGTGAAAAATCAAAATTACCTGAAGAAACGAGTGAAGGCATAAGTTGTTGCTCTGTGTGCGTAATCTGAAGCCAAGGAGATTGAGCCATGGAAGTGGATGGAGCAGCCTTTTCTTATGACAATCCCATAACTTATTGAAAAGGAAAAACCTTCTCATCAAACTGAACATGTCTAGCATAATAAATTTTACCTGTGTCTTTATCAAGACATCTATATCCAAGATGAACAGGTGAGTAGCCCAAAAACACACATTGTTTAAACTGAAAAGAGAATTTGTGTTTATTAAAAGGACGAAGTAATGGGTAAGCAGCACACCCAAAAACTTTAAGAAACAAGTAATTTGGTTTTTGTTTATATAAAATCTGAAATGGAATTTGATTTGCCAAAGAGCTTGTGGGTGTACAGTTTATAAGAAAAACTGTAGTTTCAAAAGTAAAATGCCAATATTTAAATGGTGCTTTACAATGGCCTAATAAAGCAAGACCAATATCTATAATATTTCTTATCTTTCTTTCTGCAGTGCCATTTTGTTCATGTGTATGAGGAAAAATAACACGATGAACAATTCCATGTTCTTGAAAAAATTTATATAATGGACGAAATTCACCTCCCCAGTCTGAATTAAAAGATTTAATGTTACAATTGAACTGATTTTCTACCATTACTTTAAATTGTCAAAAAAGATTAAAAACTTCACTTTTACATTTAATAGGAAAAATCCAAGTGAATAAAGAATAATCATCTATAAAAATAACAAAATATTTATGTCCGGAAGAGGATTAAAGAGGAGCAGGTCCCCAAACATCCGAATGAACTAATTCTAAGGGACAAGAACTGTGATTATAAGTTAAAGATAAAGAAGTTCGAGACATTTTGCCTAAGCAACATGCCTCACATTTATTGGTCAAAACTTTATTAGAAGAACATGGTAATTGAAATTGATTCACTAAACTACGAACAGTTTGAAAATTGGGATGTCCAAGACGATTGTGCCAATCCTCCAATGTGGTTAAATAGGCTGCAGCATTCAGATTGTGCTTTTGTTGTAAATCAGCACGTAATTGGTAGAGCCCTAACTCACTTGTTCCTTGCAACATCGTTTTCTTGGTATTTTGATCTTTCACAAGGCAATGGTTAGGATGAAACTCAAAGAAACAGCTATTATCACGACAAAATTTCTGAACAGATAATAAAGGTTTAGTAACATGAGGAACACATAAAACATTTTTCAAAGAAAAACATCTTGAAGGTGAAGAAATAAAACTTGAGCCAATATGAGAGATAGGTAATCTAGTACCATTGCCAACCATTAATTTTTCCTTACCCTTATATTCATTGGCAAGAGTCAAAGAAGCTAAATCCGGCGTAACATGATGAGTTGCGCCTGTATCGAGATACCACGGCTGATCGAAAGGCTCGACTGTTGGCGTTGGCAAAAGAGCAACATTTGCTTGAGGACGTGATCCACTATAGTTTCGTGCATTGAATTGAGTTTGTCGTGGAGTGAAATTAGCATCAAATCTTCGTCGGCAATCAAAAGCTGAATGATTTGTATAACCACAAATCTGACATGCGATAGAAGATGAGCATGGATTTGAATAAGAATAATTGCCTTGCCCATGTCGTCCTCTATTGCCACGACCCCTACCATGAGAGTTAAATTGAGGATTAAAGGAATGATTGCCTGGAGCAATTGCAAAATTGCTTAGATTGCTCACAGTAGGTGTCTTTTAAGCTAAATTGGCAATCGGTGTTTGGATCTGTTGTACTTTAAGGAGCAATTCATGTGCAAATAGTTGTCCATGCAATTCATTAAAAGACACTACCTCTGGTCGCTGTTGAAGACCTCCAATAATTCCATTGTTGTTAGATCCAAGTTTCCAAAAAATAATAGCATTAAATTCGAAAGGAGAAATAGGTTGTCTAGCTAAGGGTAAGGAGTCAGCAATGCCTTGGGCTTGAAAAAGATATTCAGAGACAGATTTGTCATCCTTTGACAAATTATGAAGTTCTATATGAAGTTGAGTACGCTGAGCATTGCTCACTACTCCATAGGCTGATGCTAAAGATGCCCAAACCTTAGCTGAAGATTTCAAACCAATTAGATGAGGATATATTTCTTTAGTAATAGATGATAATAGCCAAGAAAACAAAATTTAGTCCTTATTAAACAAAGTAATATATGCTGAATTAATTTTGATTTGATTGTTTAAAGGATTGACAATTTCTTTAGGTGGAGGTAGTTCGGTTCCATCAAGAATCCCATGAAGATTATAAAAATTTAGTAGTGGAGTAAATTGTAATTTCCAAGGAATATAGTTTTTTGAATTGCTTTTGATGGAAAAAGTCTGATTTAACTGAGTAGAGGTCGTTGGTAAGGAGAGATTAGGAAGAGTTGGAACGATTACAGGTATAGAGGGAGATTGAGAAAAATTCATAGTAGTAGAAGAAGAAGAAGAAGAAGTTGTTGATGATGAACTTGCCATATGTATAGGCTCTGATACCAAGTCAGAAATATGAAAAGAATTGATTATTAGATTAATTAATTATAGGGTATTACAAGAGTATATATAGAGAATACAAGCATAACAGATTAGTATGACAGCTAACAAACCGATAAGTACACGGCTAATATACAGCTAATAACAAGAGAGTTAGTTAATATGATTTATCCTTTGATAAAAAGATACCAAGAAGCATCCAAGAGGACATAAACAATCATCCAAAGAATTATTTGAAGCTACAACAAATTCCCATTCATTTTAGCATTTCATTTCTTTGTTCAAACACTTTGATTATCAAGCATTTGCAATTTAGTTTCTTTTTAATCCATTGTCAATATTTCACTTCATGTTCTATCAATACTTTCCCTTGTAATGCAAATAGCCTCAATTTGAATTAATGCAATTAAAGTTTCATTTTTACTGTTCATAATTTCCAACAAATTTAATTTTTATTGTCATTTTAATTCTTAAGCCTACAATTACAATTTCTTTTACTAGCATTTATCGAATCCAAGTGAAATGTGACTAAGGAAGTTTGTGGATCCACTTTATTCTAATTTTAGAAATCAAAAGGCGTAAGAATTCGGTTATCATACCTCATATGTGTGGCATACTAGCCAAACAAAAATTACACGAACATAATTTTGGCATGCCTAGTAGGACTCACTTGAAGGAATGCCATCAGATGTTTTATGAAGATTATTATTTTGCCAAGTCTAAGGATTTGGAATTTGTGCTGGCAACAGTAGAGCATGATGTATATTTTCCTTATGAATAAGGTTTTCCAGCCTATGATGCATACTATGATTCTTATTATGATGTTGTGAGACCTTGCTTGAATGTCCCTCCTTCGCTCAGGAAATTTACCTTAAGGAAAGGCGAGCGATTTTTAAAAACATCATGGAATGAGTTTCAATACTTACGATTAGAACAACTATCATTTGAAAAATTGATTTGGAAAATGATTTCAAGAGTCACCACCATAGTTTATTTTTAAAATGGAAAAATTAAGAAAAAACCCATTTGTGACTCCAATTCATTAATTAATTTACCTAAGGATAAAATCACTAGTCTCAAATTAGGTTGAGCTCAGGGACTAGGTTTTTGGTTCTAAATAATTGTGATTTAGCTCATAAGTTTAATTTGATTTAGAAAAGTAAATTTCATGAATTGTGATTACAAGATAATAATTAGAATGCATGAGCATGGTATGGTTATGAAATGAATGCCCAAGAAAATGTTCCCTCTAGTCCTTATGGATTATAGGGAAATCACAGAATCGCTCATTGATTTCAAAATAATTAAATCAACTGAATACACTAATTAAATTGGAAAATAAAAGGCGAAAGGTGATTGATTGGGATTTGGATTTGAGGTTTGGATTTAAATTCCAAACTTGCCTACATACCCCATTGAATGGGGATCAAAATCTATGTAGTACATTCTATGATTAAGTGGATGGGTTTAGGGGTTGATCAGATTGATTTTGGTTTGGGTATTTTGAAGGGAAAAGGCTAATACCTTTGCTTTTGGACAGCGGAGGATTTTACCCAATCAAAATTTCATTTTATTGGGACCAGTGATCGGATTGATTGGAGGATTAATTAATTAATATAATTAATTAACTAATTAATGTGATGAAATGAATAGATGGATTTGAAAAAGAGGATTAATTTGATTTTGAAAAAAATGAGATTAATTAATTAATTAAAAAGATTAATTAATTAATTGATTAATTTTAATTTAAAAAAAGAGTTTTAGTTAATTAAAAAGATTAATTAACTTAGTTAGGATGATATATTTAATTAATTAAAAAGATTAATTAATTAATTAGAGAGTAGCTGGAGGGAGAAGAAGAGAGGAATTAGAGGATAGCTATCTACTCTAATTCAAGGAGTGTATGAAATTAAGAAATGGAGGGGGTATTTATAGGAAAATGGGGTAAGGATAATTTGGGAAGTGAAAAAATCAAAAGAAATTGGCTGGTTTAGGGTTTAGGAAATTTGGATGTATAGGTAGTAATGAATTTGAAGGATAAAAGGATTTTCTTTCGGCCATGCCCGCTAACTAGCTAGTAGGACTGCCATACTAGTTTTACATAGCACACTAAACTTAGTAGGCGCTATACTGTAGCCAGATGATAAGGGTGCGAAATTGAGGTTCACAGATGTATATGAAGAATGGCACGTAATGCCTTTGAAAGTTTAGGATCACAATGAGGCGCTAATCACTCCAATAGGACATATTGTTGGAAAAAGGAGAGAATTTAATTCCTGCTATGGTTACTGAATCTAACTTTAAATCTATGGCAGAAGAATTTATAGCACAGACCATGCATATTTGTTGAGAGAAATTCGCAAGTATACGAAGTCCACAAGTAATACAGAGTGAGTAAAGTATCGTTCCCTTGAGGATTAATGGTCTATCCACTAATCTATTCTCTTTCTTTTGTTTAAGGCTCAATTTCATTTTAACTAAAACTAGCTAGACTAATTATAATACTGTCAATAAACAAGAGTACCAGATTTAATTAAAAGAATTAGCAATAATTAAAAAGTTGCTAGGGATTAACACTTATTCACACTCAATCAACCAATTACATATAAATTCTAAGTCATTATATTATCCATATTATCCAATAGCATTGATTAAATTCTCTTGATATCTAAATAATTAAACCAAAATTCAAGCTTTCTTAAAATAATTTAACCAATTCTCATTGCCCTAAACTATTTCTTGAGTGCTCAAATATGGCTTTAAGTGAACCCTAAGGATACCTAATTTACTAATTATAATCTCATATCAATTAGCTATTAAACAAGTATTTATAGATTAGTTGCCTTACCATCTCTTAATGCATAACACAATTAAGTTCATAGTTTTGCTGATCAAGCAAAACTAAGTATGAAGAATGACAAATACCACATGCCATATGAACTTAGATTTATAGATAATTGGAGTGAAATTGTGTTTCAACGCATCAATTCCTAATTAAAAAGTTTAGTTAGACATAATTAAAACATTAATAAAGTACCGAAAAGAAGAAGAAATCATGAATACAAGATAGGATAGAACAGGAAAGAAAATCTCTCAATCTTTAATCTCTAAATCTTTAATCTTGTGTTTCTTGACTTGATCCCTTCTAAAGTCTCTCCAAAACTTCTTCTTTATCATTTTCCTTGAGTCCCTTATATCCTATTTATAGTGCTTTTCATCTCCTTGCATGGTTAGGGTAGAAAAATTATGAATTAGGTGTGAAAATCATACCTAGGTGTTAAGTACGCGTTGCAATTCTGAATTAGGAGTGAAAGTTGGACTTGGGTGCTAAGTATGCATTGTAGGTACAACACCTACAGAGGGTGTAACAGGATCTAGTTAACTTGGTGTTGAGTATGTGCTGTGGGAAGAACAACTATAGAGGTCACAATAGAATCTAACTCTTCAAATGTTGCATCCTCTATAAATGATGCGAGCTCCATACTTATGTCCCTTGCTTCCACTTCTTTCTCCACCTCTTCAAGTCACATTAAACCCTATAAAACCTTTCTCACATCTAAAATATACAATGCAAAACAAAATTAAACAAAATATGAGCCTACATGTATGAAATTCCTAAGAAAAACCACCTAATAATATATGTTCTACATGCACACATCAATATCTTAGAAGAAACTTATAAAAATATAGAGAGACAAAAGAAAGCTATATAAGAACATGCTAAGGCTTTATAACAAATGTAGAAAAGAATGCGAAGGCTTTACAACAAATTATAGAAGAACATGTAAGGCCTTACATCAAATTGCAGAAGAAAATACTATGGCTTTATAACATATTAGTGATAGGGCTATACATCAAATTGGATCTATAATAGCTAGTCTAGCAAAAAAAATAAGTATTAGATAATGTAAGTGCTAGAGGCCAAAATACAACATCAAGGCCTTTAAGACAGAATAGTGCTGAGGAGCTTAGGGTGCATTCATCCACCAACTCATAGGAAAGAATGGCTATAAAAAACCTACTGCACCCCAAGTACTTAATAATAGAAAGTACCTCCTTCCATACTGGAGAGAAGAAGTTATTGTCATTCCAAAAGTGACAGCATTCAATGGCTACACTAATGGCAGGCTTGTCACTTAATAAATTTTTGTGAATACAAGTCCAATCAACCATCCTATGGTATATGAAGCTAATGAAGGTGCACTATTTCAAGAAGGTATGGGGGCATGGCATCAAGAGGTAAGAGGGGAAATAAAGTATTTCCACCTAGACAAGTTGATAGGGATGCCTCAAAGGAAGCTATTCAAAAGGTCCTATTTGAGTTCCATAAATCCTACCTAAATGTTAAGAAACTTGGAAGGCTTTCCACAGGAATTCCTCAAAATGTTACTTAAGTTATTTCTAAAGAGCAAGACCAAAAACATCAAAAAACGAAGGGATTAACCAATTTTCCTGAAACTATATACAAAAATGACCATCATAATTGCAGGCTTGTGGGTTCCTCATAATTAGGGGATTACCAATTCAATTATTTACATAGATTCTGTAATCCTCCAAATCAAATCTCAATAGTTGCCACCTTTAGTCAAAAGAGAAAAACAAAGGAGAAAATTCTAAAAAATTATGCTAGAAAAGTTTTTCATAAGGAATGGGTTCCTAAAAATCTACTTATGCAGGAAAAAGAAGTGAATATTAGGAGAACTCCAATGATGCAATCCCAAATGATGGTTTAACATCATTTAGCACACAGATTCCAAAGGAATCAAATTAGCTTTGTTATCCCTCCTAATGTACAGCCAAGCAACTAGTGGCACATGGTTTAATAAAAGAAATACCCTAGGCTATTGACAAGGATTCAAAAGAGAAGGCTACATAGAAAAAGAGCAGAGGAAAAGAGGAAAAAGGGATTGCATGTACCATGTAAAGAAATAAAGTGCAAATCTGAAATGAAATTTATAGAGCAAACTAAGGTAGTTGGAAGTTTACACAGGATAGACTATATTGTGGAAAGGGAAATGAGCTTTATTGCAGGAAAGATTCTGGTGCCTTTCACTTTCTAAGAATCTACTATACAAGGAGTCAAAGAAGTTAAGAAATGAACTCAAAGTGCATCTTGCCATTCCTATGTGCTTACTAGTAATCCAAAAAAAGAGGTGTCTGACAAATTAGAAGAAAACCTCATCTCTATAGAGGACCCTATGTTAACATCCACTGAGGAGGTAATTAACATTTATGGATTTCACCTATTTAATTCACAATTGGCACTAAAATTTTCCTATTTGCTTTTTTTAGTTTTAAGTTTAATGCCAATTGTTGTGCCTTTTAGATATATGCTTTGTTCCATTCTTCTTATTATGTGGAAAGGAGAATTTCTACTAGCTAGCAAGTTCATAAAAAGAGTCACACAAAAGATATTAGAGAATTAGTAAAAAGGTATTATAAGCCGATCCCACAACCATTAGGTTAGGTCCCTAGAGATCTATAAGTTTCATGTATTACATGACCTAATAAAATATATAAGGCCATTCATATGGCTATTTGTATTTAGTTTTACTTTTTCATGTAAGTAGACTATATAGCCACTTAAATTTCAAATAATAAAAAGAGTAGGCCTAATGGCCACTTTCTAAAAGTCTGTGTCATACTTTCCTAATTATTCATTCTTCTGCTATTTTATTATTTAACAATTTAGCCATTGACAAACATAGCATTAACAAAGGTATGAATGCGAATGATATAGCTGTAAGTGAGTCTATGCAAATGTCTTTGTGATTCATGGCTGCATGATACAATGAAATAGCTATTGTGAATTTGTGAAAGTGGTAAGTGAAATAGTTGCATGAGAATGGAGGCTTAGCCTCCGTATCAAATGAAAGAAAATGCAAAGTTTATAATTAATGGAAGCTTAGTCTCTATCAAACACTAAAGTCCACATTTCCATCTCAAAAGCCATAACATGTATGAAAACACATTTCAAAAGCACCAAACATATGGAGGCTTAGTCTCTTTGTATCAATCCATTAATCCATAAAACAAAATTCAAAAACATAGGGAGGCTCAAAGCTTTTATGCCCCTAAAAGCCATTTTATTAACATGTAATTGTTCCTATTAACAATTATCAAACAAGTATCCAGTGCAGGCACAATCTCTATAAAAATAAATATAGCCAAAAGTCACAAATTTAAAGGAAGTTACTAAAGCTAGAATCCAAATCCACTTACCAAAGCAAAACCCATCATACTTGGAGCATCAGGAAGAATAAGCCAAAGAGGTGATTAAAATGATAGGAGTAAAGCTAGAGGAAGGTGGTTTTTAATCAGAAGCTCCAATTAAATATAGTAAACCCTGAGAAAACATAGTCAAAGTTCAAAGAAGCTTTGCATAGTGAAGGAAATGAAAGTAAATGAAGAGAGTGGATCCATGGATAAATCAATAGAGGAAATAACAGGGTATAATTTACATTTGGTACTAAATATATTTTTAAGATTATTGAGATGAAACTTATTTAGAACTAAATGCATGATACAATCATATAAGTCCAAAATTTTTTGGCCTTAGTATATTCATAAATATGTACCTTGACTTGCCAAAATTTAACAAAATAAGCCATTATATACCAAACATTCATGATGATCCAAGTTCTACAAATTGAGAAGCCAAAAAATTCTTTCTAAAGGCTTTTTAGCCTTAAAGAAAATAAATCTAGTTACTCAGCAACACAGTTCTCCAGCCAAGCCTTATAACCTTATAATTTCATGCTAAACCACAAAACAAATCTAGCCATGCCATATCCATAAGAAACCAGCAAAAATCACTAGTTAATTAGACTTTTTCTTAAGAGAGTCAAGAATGCACATAATGAGAGTTATTGGCATAAGCTACTGCATAAAGAAGCAAATGATGTGCAAACAATGAAATATCAAGAAATATGTCAATAACATGTGATTCAACATATAGAAGGCAATGGAACACAATAAAATAATTGTTGGCAAAAAAAAAACCAAATACCAAAACTTCAAAAGATGGGTTTCTTGGCCTAATTGGCTAAGAAAATGGTTTTTAACAATGTTACATTAAAGTGAAAGAATCAATGAGAGTATTTTTAACCATGAAGTATTAGGAAGATCCAATAGAGTGTCAGAAAAAAAAAAAAAATTTAGAACCCAACTTTGTTGATGAAAATTCTAGTAAAAAGTTAGCAAGCAAATATCTAAACCCATGGAGCCAAATCTTCAAAGTTTGCCTAAATTGCTAGTGATCCTTTGGCTATTTAGCTAAGATAGTTTATTTTGATGTGCACATGTATTATTAAAGCCAAAATTTTCAAGTCCTTCACAAATTTTGGTTTTTATGTTTTTCCAAAATATTTTATCCATTTCTTGCTACCATTTGGAGTTTTTTTCTTTGTTCCAAAATTGTTGCTCAAACTCAAGGAGAACTATTTTTTTTTTTCATCAAAAAAGGGAGAAGGTAAGGAAAAAGACATAATCAATAGTCAAAGAATAGGGAAAAGGTTACAAAGTCATCAATTCATAAGAATCAATAACCTTTCTTGCCTTTTCTACTTGCTTGGAAGAATTAGGCTTAGAGCCAATAGAAGTAGTTGAAGTTTCCCTACCTCTTCTATCATGAGTTTCATCCTTTTAGTCTCACTTTTAGCCATGTGGTTAGAGGCAAGCACAAACTCTTGCAATCATAAAATAAGTGGTTCACCTTAGTAAGCTAACTTTTTAAGCCCGGGTAGGATGTGGATCAATTATAATGAAAATGGACTTCTTTATAATGTCATAAAAGAGTCATAGTCCCTTCTGGATAAGAAAGTGAAACCTCTATGTGAAACCACCTAATAAAGTCAGAGATATCCATTCATTAACTAATGTGAATTTTTGATATACATAGCTTCAACTCTTCCCTTTCTGAAGAAGTTCTGGCATAGGTGCCTTTGAATTAAGACTTCCCTTCGCTCATTAGATTTGGACCATTGGTGAATTTGTTGTATTGAAAGATCTTCTCAAAATCGAATCAACTACTTGGGTGATTGCTCCTTAGCCTATTGTTTGGCAAAAAAGACTCCCATAAGTTGTTTAATATAATGGGTCAAACTATCACCTGATAAAGGGGCAATGGAGTCATAACTGTGGCCATAACCTTTTATTCATTGGTTCATTTTGTGTTGCCCGACAAACATATTTTTCCTACGTATAGAAAGAAGTAAAATCTAAGAAATGAAAGCTTATATTGCCTTTTTTTATAGCTCTTTTGCACACTACCCCCTCGAGTGGATATAATTAGTATACTAATTCTTTGATTCCAAGAGAGAGACTTAGCATAAAAAAAATCCCCCTTATATATTGCCTCTCCGCTTCAGTTCTGATTTTGCTTATTGTGGGTCTAGTTGAGCCTATTCCAAGATAAGATTATAGGAAAGATAAGATTAGGTTATGAAATTGCTTAGCCTCCCTTTTTTCATAGTTTGAAAGAGTGACTTTATAACCTACACGTGCTTTCTTTCTTACTTTAGGATAGGCCTTCAACACTTCAAATAGGCGCTTTGCCCAACCTTGGTTTTTTTCTTTTTTGAATAAAAAAGAATGAAGCCTTACTTGTTAAAACTCTCGAAAAACTTTTCCAGTCTATAGTCATTACTAGTCTTTATGGACTTCTGGCTAACTAAAATAATAAACTTCTACTACTCGTTATAAAGCCTTACAAAAATAAAGGAAGGCATAGAAGAACGAACTCTTGTCTTCCCTGAAAATAGAGCCCACCTTGAAAGCGAAACTCGAATGTCCTAGTCCTTATGAGCCAGCCCTCAAGATGAATACCATTCCTATCTAGAGGACTTTGTTGGATTGCTTTCTTATTAGTGCTCTCTCTTGAGTTAGGAATAAGATGTTTTTATGGAAGGTATTACCTCTAAAGTTTTTTAGCATCTTCGATGAATCGAGTTGGCAATTCTAGCCTTTCTTTTTTTGGCTTATTTACTCTCTCATCATTTTGATTAAAGGATTGAACAAAAAGAGTTGTTATGCGTAATATACATTAAATAAGACTTTTTTCTAAGGCTTCCTCTAACAAGAGAAGAAGCCATTAGCAATCCAAGTTAGATTTTTGGTTTAATACCAATCTCCTTATTCTAATAGCAGAGTTGTGTTAAAACCAATAAGATAAGTAGGATGACCTAGTCTTTTAACATAGTCAACATCCTCAGTTTAGAAGTAAGTGATTAGTTTAGTCATAAGTATTTGATCTTTAAGTCAGTTTAGTTACAATCTTAGTCCACGGTGTATCCTGAGCACCATTTGTCACACTATCTTTCTCTTTCCTTTCATCTCTCTTCTAGAGCCTATAGAGTAAGATAGAAGATGGACGGGGAGGAAATTTTCTTCTTCTTTAACCTTTATGAAAGCTCTCTCTTCATCATTAGCTATTAATAATATGTTCTTATACCTAATTCTCAAAGGAATTTCATCATCATCTTACCTCTGGAATGCGATCATTCGGAGCCTTATTCTTGATCTCCTCGGTAAGCCTTTCTTCTCACTTTGGGTTCCTTTTCTTTGATTTTCTTTGCTTTTGAAATGGATGGGTTCTTTGGATCTTTCTGATTAGTGGGACTGAGTTAGATGGAAATAAGTTAATTTAAAGCACTAATTCTATTCTTTGATTGGGGTCTCATAGATATTCTTCAATGCCTTCTCACTTAATGCTGATCGAGCAATAATGCTCATCAGGGTGGTTTTCTCACCTTAGCACAAAAGCAAAGGCATAGAGCTCAAATATAGGCTTAGTAACATATTTACAGAGTGTAGTTAATAGTCCTCACTTTGGAGATTTAGGTTAGTCACCATCTCTATCTACCTTTCAGCTTAGGTTACTTAGTTCCCTGCCTTATGGTTTAAAAAGAGTTTATAAAAGAGTTGGTGTTAAACATCGATAAGAATTCATTCTCACTAATAGCCACTCATTACACATAAGAAAAAATGTAGGTTTTAGTTCAGTCTATAATCTCCCCACCAAAAGTCAAATATCACTATATTCCCTGCTTTCTTTGGAAGTGAGAAGTGAATCAGGGACTTGCCGTGGATATGAGTGAAACAAAGGCACAAGCCATTGTTTTGTATCAATTTCTTTGGTTTCTAACCATTTGATGATAGATCTATGTTGATTGGCTTAAAGTGCCAAATATTAAATTCTAGAAGACTTTGGCAGTTGAATTGGTGATCGACCTATCTTATATGTTTTCTTATGCCTTTAGAGTGCCTAAAGAAAATGAATGAAATGGCCCTTTGGTAAGCGATACGAGTGAACAGATTCAAGGGAGAGTTGAATTGCTCACTAGTAAGATGAAAGCAAGGTTCTTTTTTGTTGACCTCGTTTTTAGTCTTAGAGAAGGAGCTGCACAAGAAGGGAAATGGAGGCACTAGTAGATGCTGTTTTTAGAGAAATTGAATTAGGATAAAGCTCCTTTTGAATTTGAATGAGGGAAGATAGTTACATTCTTCTATTCTTGAGCAAGAAGAGGAAAGGCTTGGTCAAGGCTATCAAACTTTTCCATTTTCTACTTTAGGAGTCTTTTTCTGGAGCTTTGGCTCTCTGGAGCTCTTTTCCATCTCCTTTGTCATGGGACAGACTAGGAAACCAAAGTTATGATAAAAAAGGCTAGAATCTAGATCATGTATTGCATCCAAAGCACATTGGTTCAAGTCTAGCTCACAATAAAGTTCATGACCTTTTCCCAAAACTCCATCAAAAAGAAATTCCCTTTCACTTAGTAGCAGCCCTCTACCTTTTAACTAATCACAAATCCTTACTATCTTCTCTCTTTCTATTAGAGATGCCAATATCAACATATCTCTTTGAGACCATTAATAGATATTATTGAATAGTATGGCATCAAAGTGGAGCAATTCCTTCTTTGAGGGAAGGGGGAATGATTTGACTATGTTAGTTCAAGAAAGAATTTTGGTAGCTAGTCAATCACTTAGCATAAAGTAGCTTTTTGAAATAAGCTAGTGAAATTCTTTCCTTAATGACTAATTCCCTCTTTGCTTACTATATCTAATTAAAAAATACGCTATTCAAAGCATCACTCAAGACTTAACTTCAAATCAACCTCCTCTAATCCCAATGGCTGAAATAACTGCCTTTTGTCATTTAAAGAATGGAAGAGTGGATTCGATAAAGAGTTTGTTTTCTTCCTTAAACTCTTATACGACAATTGCATGTCTTCAAAGTAGTCGAACTAAAGTGTTTGTTACAAGGGGGAAGCTTAGCACAAAAGTTTTCAACCTCAAGCTTTACTCAAGTTGTAAAGATAAAGTAAATCTCAATGAAACCATGGGCAAGGATACCACACAAACAAAAAGGAGTTTCCTGGCAAACAAATTACATATAAAATTTTATGATTTCTAGTATTTCTCTTAATTTATTAGTGGGTTATTTTCTACCAACAATGAGTGTTAAGTAAGCCATTAACCATCCCTTTTTGTTAGAGTGGATAAGTGACTTTAGACCCTTCTTAGAATCCACCGCCTCACCTTTTTCCATTTGGTTGTTCCCACATTTTTTAATATAAGGTCAAAATTTCCAATATGTACTACTAGTTATTACTTTGCGCATTTACGCTCCATCCATTCTCTATGGTTCCATATGAGTAAGATTTCTATATAATATGGAACAACTAATTCATTCGGGTCGATAGGAAAATTCAAAGAAGCTTAATTTATCTTACCGTTTGATACAATACTGCACAACAAGGTCGAGGGGGTGTTTTTAGCATCTTATTCACTAATGTTTGGCATTCAAGTTTTTGAAGGCTAAATGTTGATTTATGAACTTTATTCTAAATAAAATCTAAGTTCAAATCTTCCTCTCCTATTGGTTGAGCGTATTACATAACCTCTCGTATGATAGTAACCAAAAGAGAAGATCTAAGAGAACTTATTTAGCTTGACTTGAATTGCTTCCATCCAATCCTTCTATTGAGGAGTTTTTTTTTTTTTTGTTCATCAATAATGCTTTTTGAGAGGATTTAGATACAAAAGGAATTTTCCTAGCTTAGTTCATTCCTGCTTATATCTAATCTCTTATATTCTCCTGAATTCAGCTTCAAGCACTTACTCTTCTGTGTATGGCATGTGTTACCTAAGATTCTATACATCTAAACTCATTGAAAGCAAAAGTGGAGAGTTGATAAGAGTGCTGCTTCTCCCCCGCAGGGAATAACCCACTTTCTTTAAAGCTAAAGCTAAGGAAGTTATACGTATGGTCGACTCCTTCCTTTAACATGAATAGTATAAGAAAACATGAGGAAGAAGCTTGTAACTTAGTTCAATACTACTTTACTAAAGGTTTTTTCTTATTGTGACATTATTTTATAGTGAAGGGGCTTCTGCCCAGGAGTTAATGCATAGATAGGTGGTAGAAGTAGAGAAGTTTTTGCTTGAGAATAATCATCCACAACTGGTAAAGAGAAAGAGGTTTGATTAAGCCTAAATTCCTTTAGAGCCTATGAAAGATGAGCTAGAAGTAGGTCTTAGTTAAGCCTTAGAAAAGAGAACGCCTTTCAAGTTATAGCTTAGGAGGGCTTCAACATTTATTAAAAAAAATATTATTTCCTAGTTTAAAAGGATCTTTTAGAGGCTTACGTAGAAAAAAGGACTGAATTATTCGATATAGGGGGAGCAAGTTTGTTGTGCATGGCTTTTTCATAGAATAAGAAAAGATAGATATTACATAAGCCAAAGGAGTGGAGTGAAAGGGATTCTTCAAAAAAGTCCCCCTCGGCCTATTTCCCTTAGAGTAGGGCATTCAATGAAAGTAGAAGCCTAATTAGAGTATTAAGTGGCACCTTCGCTCTGTACTTTATTTTGCTACTAGCTTTTATCCCTAAGAAAGAAGTGAATCTTGAATCTTGTAATTGACTTTACTGCCCACAGTTCTTACTTATATTATAAACTTTATCAAAGCAAATAGCATAAGTTGCTCATATTCCCTTTTTTGAAGGGTTAGGGCCATCGAAAGCAAGTCCTTAGTCCGATGAAATCCCTTTCTTCTTTACACTCAATGAGAATGTTTATAGATCTAGATAAGGCAAATATTCTATTTTAGTAGTATTATCTTAATAAATTCTATTATAAATTTAAGCTAAGCACCCACTAGTTTACTATCCTTCAATTTCCATATGATATAAGCTTATTCACCGATAAAAGTGGTGAATGCATACACCACTTTTAGGGCCTTTTATTCACTTAAATGGATGAATCAATTTATAAATAAGCACTCACCATAGATGAGATGAATCAAAGAGACAACTACCTATTATGTGATAACAACCTCTTTTAGTGCATAAGAGAATATGCTTTTTTGAGACTAGACTTTAAGGGCATTCTTGATGTTGATGTAGAAGAATTAATGAAAAGAAATATATATTATAGTTATAGGATAAGGGGAGGTAATTTAGAAAGTTGACTTTACTGAAAGTGCTTAGATCACTTAAGAGAATAAGAATCATTTTTCCTTCTACAGTAGAGTAGGATGGAATATTGCTAATTAGTGCTTCAATATGGCTTGGGGTTCATGCACTACTTCCTTCTAGAGATTTCCTTGTCTTATATAACATCATTTCTTCTAGCTTTCACTCAAGGGCCATTTCAATATAAGAAAGAGCTTTTTAGAGTCAAGGATGTCAAGTTCATTTATTTAATTCTTTTCTTTTACATAGTGATGCGGGCCAGATAATAGAAGAGCAGGCTTGACAATTTTTGGAATAGAAGGATAGGGCTTTTCGTGTAGGTTAACCTTGAAAGGCCATAACTTTTAGCTAGGGATGAGTTACAAGGCCTATAATATATCAAATCAAAACTTGTTTAGAGATATCGATGAGTTATGGGTTACCTAACACCACCCACTTTTGGGCAAATATTTGATCTTTGAAGCTATTTTGGAGGCTCTAAAGTTTTTTTGTCAACTTTTATGCATTTTTGGGGCTATTTTAGTTTGGCTTTTCCTAATTTTAGGGATTCATTATTAAACATATATGTGTGTGTGTGTGTGTGTGTGTGTGTGTGTGTATCTGTGTCTATATGTGTGTTATTGCTTAAGAGAATAGTTTTGGTTGGCAATTGAAATAAAGAAACCCTTTTCTATCAACTTCAGTATTTCTTTGAAATCAACAATTTTGATGCCCAATTTTTGAAATTTATAGAATCAATAGGTTTTGGTAGATTACTTCTGGTATTTATGCATGAATTAACATGTTATAATTAATTTTCTCTAAAATTGATAGCTCTGCTGCATCACCTAGATTATATCCCAATTCTTTCCTGAAAGCATAGAAAGAGCTAATCCTCTTTTCTTTATAGTAAGATAAAGTAGGGGAATATAATCTCATAACCAATGTCTAATGGATTCCCCTAGTTGACTAGTAGAGGGGTCCCCTAGTTGACCAGCAGAGAGGTTTGATTTCTAATGAGTTGAGTGGAAGAGCTGCTTTAGGTCAAAATTACATAGCTCCTCTTAGAATTGATAGAAAGATTCTATATAGTCAATAACTCGTACCCATTACGATGTGAAATTTACCTGGTATTGTGTGATCTCTAATTGCCTATTATTCCTATAATTTGTATTATGGCTTGATTATTAGGATAAGTTTCATTGCTTCACATCGTAAAAAAGCTTATAACTTTGGGCAGAGAGTATTTTTGACTTTAGGGCTCCTACTTTTAAAGAAGGTGTTCTTGGAGGAGGTTGAATCATTAGTAAAGATATCCATGCACAGTCAATCTGATCAATAAGTTGGAATCAAATAAAGGAAAAGTAAGATATTTTAGGAAGAACATGAACAAGATTCCACTACATATTTATAGGTTGTTAGGGGGTTGTTGAGCAGGAATCAATAAAAAAGTACATCTTAGTTACATTAAGTCACGCCGATAGAAAAAGAAATATATAGGAAAAAATTTATTGTACAGAGAGTGGCGATGTGCTTCACTTGTATATCTATTATAATCATGAAGGAAATGTATGAAGACGTAGGAGTTCATTACAATATAGAGAGTAAGAGGAATTAATATTTACTCCATAGAAAAGGGTACATAGCTTACTCTTTCCCTTTATAGTAATTACTCTTATTATTGGTTTTTTCACTTCACCTCACATAAGGATGAGATTAAGGAAAGCAAAATAGTATTGCTCCCTACCAAAAGGACTCTTATAATAGGGTTCCCTCCTCTTAGTGCTAATAATTAATGCACATGAAAATAATTTGGCTTCTATTTCAATAAAATATTCATCATCACTCAAGGCATCTACCCTAAAATCATATGTGAAAGAATCCTTTTCTATATTGAATAAAAGAATCCTTCCTTTTTCCTTCAATGAAGTTTGAAGTGCTTTTACAAGTGGAGTGCTTGCTTTTGGTTTGGTGCTAGTGTATATCCCCTAGTAGTATCTAGTAAGCAAAGGGAATTACAATTCCAATGATCTTACTAAGTGTAAGTTCCCATTAGAATGAAAAAGGTATTCAACATTCAACATTCAACATAATCCAATGCAATTGGAGTATTAGTATTCAAGCAAGATTTTTTCAAGCTTGCAAAAAATGACATATATACCTCCAAGAGTTGCAATTTCTTTCCTTCCTTACTGCATATGAGTTAGTGGAAGTTGATAGCTAATTGGTATTGAAGTAGGAGTTATTCCGCCTTAAATTGTTGAGTCCATGTAAGCCAGTGCTAATTTTGAAAGTGCTAGTTTGCATTTATAGAGGTCAAAGGCTAGAGCAGGGAGGTAATGAAATTGTCTATTCTATATAGGCTAAAAATGGATAGGCATGACCTCTCCCTATGGTTGAGCATCTTCAAACCTTCCTGAGTGATGGTCTACCTTCACTCTTTCCCCTCGCCAAAGGTTTGATAGCCTTTAGTTCCATATCAAAACAAGAAAGAGTGTCCACTTCGCTAACTCCCAAGAAGGGTAGAAAAGAGTCGGCTGGGTAAGCAAGATCAGGAGAGACTCTCGGGTGTGAACCCTTAATTTTTCACCCTTATCATGCGGTTGTAGCTTAACACTTGATAAATTTAATGTGCTATATGGAGTTGGTATAGCGATATCGCTAGCAGGTGAGTGGGCATGGGTTATAGGGCAGCGTTCTCGAAAGAAAATTATGGATACTTCATTTTCCAACATGGTACAACATTAATCTCTAAAAAAAAAAGAAGAGAGGATTGCTACACATCCCACACGTGGATCTGCGCCTTAGTCACTTAGTTGCTGAGTGCACTTAGTGCATATTTGATCAGACACCAAGCGAATCCGTATAAGGTTTTGAGCGGATTCGCAATGATTCTCCTTTCTTAGCTTGAATTTTCAAAATGCCCCTCCTTTTAGCCCACTTTTCAACCTTTTTTGGTCTTTTTATCCTACTCTATTTGCCTATAAATATCTCACACCCCACACCATTTTCCTCACTCTAAAACTTTTGTTTCTAAGCTATCTACTATTTTTCTCTTGTTTCTCTCCCTCTAATCAATCTCTTTAAATTAACTAATTAATCATTTTAATTAATTAATTGCCCCACCCTAACTTAAGTTAATTAATCCTTTTAATTAACTAATCTTTTTCTAAATTAATTACCAAATTAATTAATTAATTAATCATTTTAATAAATTAATTAATCACTTTTTCAAAATCAATCCATCTAATTAATTAATCTTTTTAATCCACTCATCATTATAATTAATTAATTAATTGATCCATCCACTTAATCATATTAGTTAGTTAATTAATCATTTTAATTAATTAATTAATACATCAATCAATCCAATCCTTCAGTGTAGATAAAACAAAACCTCGATATGGCAAAACCCTCCACCCAACTCATGTGAAGATATGACACTTTTCCCCATCAATCCAACTTCCAAATCAAAATTAATCTGATCAATCTCTAAACCTCTCCACTTAATCGTGGAATGAATTATGTGGGTTTTGATTCATATTCAATGGGGTATATAAGCACGTTTGGAATTTAAATCCAAACTACAAATCCAAATTCATTGTAATCTCATTTCCCTTTTATTTTCCAATATAATTATTTATATTTTCATTATATTTATAAGGGAATTTGTGATCTTTCTATTACCTAAAAGGGCTAGAAAAGACATCCCACTCTTAATTAATGTATCTAATTAATTTAATTAATTTGGAATTAAGGAGTGATTATGTGGTTCTCTTAGAAATCTATAAGGACTAGATGGAACACTCTCCTTAATTAGTAAATGATTTTACTTAATTGTTCTTTTAATTTTCCCTACACCTATAATTATACTATGCATTCATATTATACCATGTTCATGCATTTTACCTATAATTGTCATTTAATACTTGTTATTTATGAAATCAATTTTTTAAAAATCAAATTAAACTTAAGAGCCAAATTTATATTATTTAACCAAAAACTTAGTTCCTGATCTCAACTTAGTTCGATGACTAGTGGTTTTATCCTAGTGATTTTTATCCTTGGGTAAATTAAATTAAAATTAATGAATTCGAGTTAAGAATTGGTTTTTTCCTTAGTTTTCCCATTTTAAAAATAAATTAAGTTGGTGACTCTCAAATCCTTTTTAAAAATCAAGAATTAATTTTCTGAATGATAGCCATTCCAATTGTGAGCACTGAAGTTCATTCCATAACCTCCTTAAGATATCACTCGCCTTTCCTTTTGAGTGAGGGAGGGTGTTTGGGTGAGGTCTCACACCAAGAAAAGCATAATTCTTGTGTAAGACCCAAGGTTTTTATAGCTCATTAGAGTTATAATAATACCATAGAATATAAATTTTTATGAATATCGTACCAATGATATAGTAATGGGATAAAAGGAACCCTTTTTGATGTTGAGTGTATGATTGTGTATTTTTATAAAGTATGAATGTTCATATATATTTTATTGAATTAATTTAAGGCAATGTGACTTTGTTTTGAGTTTATTATGATATGGGAAGGTAGGATTTAAAATGCTCAGTGACAGGGGAGGGCAAAAGTTATGAAAAATTTTTGAGTTTGAAAAACTTTCATGGGTGGGCTTGTTAATGGGCTTTTGACTTAAGGCCCAAGCCCATGGAATGGGTGGCCCACCAAGGGTTAGGTTGAGGTTAGGTTAAGTTAGGTTTGTCACCATTTTGGATGATAGCCACCTAAATTGACTTTTGTCAACTTTTAACACCTAAGCTAATTCACTTTCCCATCACCATTGTCCATGTACATTTTGTGACTATTGAACTCATCATTTTGATGGTAAGTCACCATACACCTAAGGGCAATCTTAACCATCCATCTTGATCAATCTTAGCCATTCATCTTAAGCAAAAATGTGACTATTGATCTTGTGAGATTAAATCACCACCATTGATTTCATTTACATATAAAGTGAAAATATGCTAGTTCATTTCATTTGTAACTTAGCACCAAGATCATACTCTCACCGAAAACAAAAACCTCTCAATTTGTTCTTCAACTTAGAACCAAATTTAAAGTGTTTCAAGGTAAGGTTTTATGCTTAACTAATTCTTGCTTTGTTTCCAGCCTAAGAGTGATGGATTACTAGCAATTATATGCTTTTTTTTTTTTTTTTTATTTCTATGGTTTGATTTTGGTGGAGGGATTTAAGGAAGAATTATTTTTGTATGTCAATTGATGGAATATGAGGATGGCAGTTAAGGATTTGGGGTTTAATAGGTCAAGAATAACAGAGGAAGCATGAAAAATCAATGAAGGGGAATTCCAAAAGGGGTTCGACCAAAAATGGATTTTTAGGGGAAGTGTTCTAAATTCTTTTTAACACTATCTAAGCTTATTTGGGATATTGAAAAGTGGTTTAAAAGTGTAAAATTTAAATTTGGAGATTTTATACAAAAATTGAAATCTTTGAAGGCATAATCCATATTATAAGAGAAGTGTATGATTTGATGTGTGTTTTTGATGTTTGATTATTGTTATAGGTTTTTTATGATGTCAATTTCATTATTGAAAGATCAATTTAAGATTTGATTAAGAAGTTTTGGGTTTTCCCCAAATCACCTCATTTTGGTAAAATTAGGGTGTATGGAAATTAAAAGAAATTAATTTCAATTGGTTGATGGATAGTGATTGTTTGGGTGTTAATTTGATAAATCCATGTTCAATTTGAAGTTTGAAAATAAATTTGATAATTTTCCCCAGCATTTATTATTTTTAGGTCAAAATGGGAATTTTAAGATTTAAACTTGAATTTTTAAAATTGATTAGTTAAATAAGTTGTAATTGATTCAAATTGATGTTTATAAGGTTAATTTAAAATTTGGTTGGTAAAAATGATTTTTCCCAAATTTAATTGGAACCTACCAAATTAGAGATTTTAATTATTAAATTGTGTTAATTCCATCAAGTATTAGAAAATTTGGTACATTGATTCTAATTAATGAATATAGGATTTAATTGAGGAATTAGAAAGGAAAAGGAATTTATTTGTTTTGGTGGAAGGGCTCGGCCAACATGAGATTTTTGGAATAAATTGGTTAAATTGTTAATGTGTTTGAATATGTTGTTGTTTAATGTATATCGGTATAATTTACATTGAGTATATCGGTATAAGAGCTAAGAAGTAAGAGGTGAGTACTTAATAATATAATACAACTTGTACCTTAAATATGAACATAAATATTAAATCATTTCCTAATTGAAATGCATTACAATTCTTTGGCAAGCATTATTTGCTTTACCGATTATTGAGCCAAACTAAATAAAATAATTCTTTATGGCATTTGGCTAATGAGCCTATGCTGTTTTGACCTTTAAATGTAATGATACCATGATAAGCAGAATATCCCTCTGATGTGGGGCAATACATCAGACCTTGTGCACAATGGTAATGGGACCCGAGGATAGGGTGAGATTATCTGAACCTTAGCTGGGAAAGGTTTAAGATCCCTATTATGTATGGCCTAATCAGTTATATGTGTGACTAGGTATGTGGGAGTGAGCAAGGCATATGCCACCACTCAATTGATTATGGGAGAAACGCACTGTTTTCGAGAAATGAATTTTTTTGCTAAAGATATAATATCTGGTATATGTAGGAAAATTGTTCTATAAGAATAATTTTTGAACCATTTTACTTTATTGCTAAAACGAGTCACCATTGATCATACATCATTTGATTAACCTATATAATATTATTCTGTACTCACTGAGTTTTGTCTCATTCCATAGTTATTGTTTTTTTTTTTCAAGACTAGTTGATAGGTTAGTAAGATAAATTCTAAGTTCTACGTCTTCGCTTGGAAATTGCATTACTACTTTTGGTATCATGATGTACATATATTATGTTGTATTTTGGAAGTTTCACTTTAGAGCTCTATGGATTGTTAAGGTCTATAACAATGGTATAATTTAGAATAAAATTAATATGTGTGTGGTTTGGTACCAAATTATCACAGTCTAAGCACTTAAGTAATATATGGGTGAGTTGTAATTAAAATATTGGAAAATAGAGTTCAAAAGTGATAAGTATGAAAATGAATTTAAAATGACAAATGTTTATCACATAGATAATTAATATGGTAATCGATAATAAAGAATGGTGTGAGGCCTCGTCCAAGCATCGGCCTGGTCCGGTAAAGAGAACCAGGATGCTCATTCGAGTTTAGACTCATGATGGAACCCATAGGTTCATATTTGGTTGATTTTGAAAATGATTTTGAGAGTCGCCATCTTAATTTATATTTAAATGGAAAAATTAAGGAAAAACCCAATTGCGACTCCAATTCTTTAATTTTCAATTAATTTACCCAAGAATAAAATCACTAGCCTCGAATCAGGTTGAGCTCGGAGACTAGGTTTTTGGTTTTAAATAATCACGATTTGACTCTTAAGTTTAATTTGACTTTGAAAAATTATTTTCATGAATGACATTTATAAGATGATAATTATAAATAAAATGAATGAATATGGCATGAGTGCAAGGAGAAAATTAAAATAAAACATCCACAAATTACATTAATTAAAAGGGGAAAGAAGATTGATTGAGATTTGAATTTGAGGTTTGGATTTAGATTCCAAACATGCCTATGTACCCCATTGAATGAGGATTAAACCTATATAGTTTATTCCACGATTAAGTGGAGGGGTTTAAGAGTTGATTGGATAGATTAATTTGATTTGGGTTTGAGAGAAAAAAGCTAATACCTTGACTTTTGCTAGATGAAGGGTTTTACCGGATCGAAATTCCATTTTATCAGGATCGGGTGATTAGATGGATTGGAAGATTAATTAATTAATTATTATGATGAAAAGGATGCAGGCATTAATTAATTAAAAAAGATTAATTAATTAACTTGGATGAAGGTTGAATTAAGAAAAATGATTAATTTATTTTTTGAAAAAAATGAATGATTTTTGAAAAAGAGTGATTAATTAATTAATTAAAAAGATTAATTAATTAATTAATTGAGTGGTTAATTAAAAAAGAGTTTTAGTTAATTAAAAAGATTAATCAACTTGGTTAGGGTGAGGTAATTAATTAATTAAAATGATTAATTAATAAATTAGAGAGTTATTAGAGGGAGAAGAAGAGAGGAATTTGAGGATAGCAATCTACTCAAATTCAAGAGGTGTTTTGAAATAAGAAGTGGAGGAGGCTATTTATAGGAAAAGTGGGTGAGGGTAGTTTGGATAGTGAAAATGTGAAAAGACAATGAGGGGTAGGGTTAGAAAGGGCTGAAAATTAGGCTGAAAGGGATAAAAAAAGTTATTTTCTGAGCAGGCGAGGCTCACTGGGTTAGAAGGTTGCAGAATCCTATGCAGTGCTTCACCAGGCTTGTGCGGCGCTGCTTCATGTTCTTGTGGCATGCTGCACATATGGCACCATGCCATGTGGTGCTGGCACATTTTTTGAGATTTTTTTTTTTAGAGATTGGTTGTTGGTTTGATATATTTGGATGTCCGGTAGCAATGTAATTGAAGGCTAAAAAATTTTCTTCGCCCCTGAACTCCTGCCTACTAACTGGTTAGCAGAACCATCGTAATGGCTCTGCTTAGTGTGTTAAACTCAACAAGTGCTAAGGCAGCATTTAGATGATGATGACGCAAAATTAAGGGTTCACAGATGCCCCCTCATCAGAATTGGCTTTGAATAAAAGGTGATTCTGATGATAGTGAACGTTGGGATGAGGTGCCATGTCAGACTCTAAGCTTGTGTGTTCTTATTATGTCCTTTGGGAGGAGGCCCTCTAGGACAAATGAGATTTTATCAATGGCTATCAGTCTAGCCTTGTCATCAGATGAGAGAATGGTCTTGGTGAATTTCAATTAAGGCTATCTATTTGGCCCTAATGTCAGAAGATAAAGAAGGTTTGGTGAATTTCAATCAAGGCTATTTGTCCACCCTTAATATTGGAGATAAAGAAGGTTTGGTGAATTTCAATCAAGACTATCTGTCAAGCCTTAATGTTGGAGATAAAGATGATTTGGGGTAAATCTCAATCAAGGCTATCTGTCAGGCCTTAATGTTGGAGGTAAAGATGATATAGGGTAAATCTCAATCAAGGCTATCTGTCCGGCCTTAATGTTGATGGTAAAGGTGACTTGGGTAAATCTCAATCAAGGCTATTTATCTGGCCTTAATGTTGGAGGTAAAGAAGATTTGGGATAAATCTCAATCAAGGCTGTCTATCCAGCCTTAATGTTGGAGGTAAAAGTGATTTGAGTAAATCTCAATCAAGGCTATCTGTCTAGCCTTAATGTTGGAGGTAAAGATGATTAGGTGAATTTCAATCAAGGCTATCTATTTGGCCTTAATGCCAGAGATAAAGATGATTTGGGTAAATCTCAAGCAAAGATATCTGTCCGGCCTTAATATTGGAGGTAAAGATGATTTGGGTAAATTTCAATCAAGGCTATCTGTCTAGCCTTAATGCTAGAGGTAAAGATGATTTGGGTAAATCTCAATCAAGATTATCTGTTTGACCTTAATATTGAAGGTAAATGAGATTTAGCTAAATCTCAATTTTGATGATAGTGAACTCAAGAGAAGGGATGGTATAAAGAACCAAAGTGATGTCTATGTCGGTGCTTGGATATATTTGGGTGGGAGACATGGCTAAAAAAGGAAGATGGTAAGAAAAACCACATGGATGTTTAAGCAATTATTCTTAAACATTTATAGGGGGAAAGTGCGGCTAATGAATGTAAGTGAGAAAATGGACCAAAGGGATATCTAAGCTAGTGGCTAGATATTTTTGGGTGAATTGATGGGTTTAGATAAAAGATGTGGAAAGTGGAACCACATAGATATCTAGGTGATCATTTATAGACATTTATAGGTGCAGTTGATGGATTTGGATAAAAGAGATGGGAAAAAGAACCACATAGATGTTTAGGTGATTATTTCTAGAGATTTATGGGTGAAAGAGAATTTTGGATAAGATATTTTAGTGAAAGGAGAGCCTCCACCTATAGTGAGTCGGCTCGAGAAATCTATACAAGATTTCAGTAAAGGAAGAGCCTCGGCATATGACGAGTTAGCTCAAGAGATTCTAAAAGATTTTGACAAAAGGAGAGCCTCGGCTTATGGAGAGTTAGCTCGAGAGATTCTGACAAGATTTTGGTTGTGCCAAAGAAACTTGGGCTTTTGAATGTGAGCGATTGGGCCTTTTGAAAGGCTCAAAAGAACTTTGTTAGGAGTAAAGGGACTCTGGAAGTCACACTTTGTTGATTAGATCTAAAAAGGTATCATTTAGCCTCAAAGCGACATTGGTCAGCTTTAGGAGATGTCAGTGAAGCTATTGGCTTAGCTTATGCATGATGGTGCATGATTGCATAGATGCTAGTGCACAGATGATGCATGCATGTTTCAAAATTCATAGACTTTTTATTTGACTTCTATGCCATGCATGATTTGTGATAATGTCTGTAATGGATGATTGTATAGATGTATAAGGGTGGATTCACACATTTGCTTTATGAATGTAATTTTTCATATGACTTTGTATTCTGTAGAGTCATGCATTTTTGGACTGAAAAACTAAACAAGGTTGAGGAACTCAACTTCGATTAGTATTGAAAAGTTTCCATGGTAGCATTACGAGGAGATTGAGGGGTTGCTTCAGGTTTTGGATTCTAGTGGCCTATGTTTTCAGTCTGTACGTGCTTTATTGATGATAAGAGATTGGATATGATAGTTGCTTGCAACTTGGTCCCAGAGGACACATTTTTAGCACTGCTAGTGGCAAGGGATTAGATCTCTCATGACTGAGGGCCATAGGTGTCCAATGGTTTGCCTGTTGGGCTTAGTTTGAATGACTTTCCACTAGGGGATGAGGGTCTTTAGGCAGATGGGGTAGACTCAGGATGTGCCCCAATTTTTTCTTTCTTATAGTATGTGTATATCACAGTTCCTATTGCTAGAGCTATCAGGTGGTGGTTGGCTAAGGAGTTATCATGCTGTTTATTTTGGAATTTCACTTAGGACCTCAGAGAGATATGATAGGTGGTTGATAAAGGTGGTTTGGCCAGTTGAGAAAAGTACCAAGTTGCCCTGTTGAGGGGAATGAGGATGACACAGCTAAGGAAAGAGAGACTGTATGAGGAGCCATTGGTAGCAAGAGGGCTACAGCACAAACAAAGGGGGTTACTAGTTCTTTGAAGGAGACTCAGGGATCTACTAGAAGTGCAACACCATAGGTTACAGTGGTGACTCAAACTACTATAGCGGTGAACAAAAAACACTATGACTATAGTGAGACAAGATGACACTACAGTGGTGGTTTAGATAAAGACTGCTATTATTAGGGCAGAAAGGGGTACTGCGATTTCTAAATTGTAGAGTAGGATTTTTGGAAGTAGTTTTAAAACTACTGGTACTAAAAAGAGGACTTTTGGTACTACTGTGGTGAGTAGTTCTGATTTTATTAGTGCTTCTACTGCTGCAGCGGAGGGAACTATAGAGATCTAGAGGATAGGTGTGCCCATTTGAGGAGATTATGGCAGATTTTGATTCTGATGAGGACACGAGAGACATGCACCTCAAGAGGTAAAGGATGACTGGCTTGACCATAGCTTCAGACATGGCCCTTTTTGTATTTTATTCAAAATACTTACAGGTTGACAAGACTATAAGCTATAGAGGATATTGAAAGGGTTATCCTATTGTCATGATGATAGGCTTGTGTTTTGCAAAATTTGATCATCATTTAAATGAGACATCTTTTATGCTCTAATTTCTACCTAAGCCATCCTTCTGGGTTTTCAGCTTAACGAGCATTCTTTTCTTCTTCTTCTTCTTTTTTCCTTCTCTTCTCTTTTTTTCTTCTTTTTTTTTTCTTTTTGTTTAGTCAAAAGAATTAAGTGAATGATGTACTAGGCATAGAGAAAATGAGAATGCGATACAAATAAAATATTTTGTATTATGATTTGGATCGCACCCGAGTCAGACTGCCTATGTATCCCTTACAATCATTTTCCTGTCAGTCAATTCTCTTAGGGAGAATTAGGTTCACATAGTTTTGATTATATATGCATGAAAAATATAAATGAAATGCATATGTCATCTTTAGATGATGTATCATTTCAGCTAATCCAGGTTATCAGGATAGGAGAATTTGCTTCCATCCACATTCGTGAAGATGGTGCCTTCGTCGGATAGGATCTTCTTGAGCATATACTATTTAGCTTAGTATTATTTGAACTTCCTCTTTGTTCACAAATAAAGGCTTAGATTTCTCCCAGAACTGAATTTCCTTCCTACGAATCCTTACCTCTCACCTTCCAGTTGAAGTGCTTGGCGAGTCTCCATTGATGACCCTAAATTTTGCATGGAGCATCAATTCTCTTTTCATCAATGACATTCAGCTGGTTATGATACCTTTCAATCTATTTTGTCCTTATTCACAATAACTTCTCCTTGATAGGTTTCATGTGTGTGTAGGTCAGGATCTTGTAAACTGTGATGCTTAAAGCATCTCTAGCATATCTTCGTCTTGTACAAAATAGCTCATGAGCTTTCCCACTATTGTCATGCAAATGCAATGTATGTGATTTTTTATTCTTTTCCATAATTAATTAATCCTTTTGCCTTTTTTTGTTTTGTATTTTTCATTTTTTTTTGTTCTTTTTCATTTTTTTTACGATGTCCCATCTAAAGATGAATTAGAAAAAATTAAAGCAAATCAAAAAGTTTAAACTTTTTACTGAAAAAAGAGTCCCATCATGAGTACATTAAAGGATAAGCTAAAAAGGCAAAATATAGACTCCGAAGGATAAGACCTGACAGACTTAAATTCAAAGAAAGATTTAATAGAAACAAACTTAAAAGACTCTGACGCAAACTGTGACTCAGGTGACTTAGATAAGGATTAAAATGACTCAGACATGGACTCGGATGACTTGGATAGGTGCACAGCAGGGCGAAATTCTTCTCAAAGTGCCAATTATCAGGTAAAGCTCAAGATGATTGGGTGAGCTCGGTAGTTCAAAAAAGGATTGGTGGTGGTGCTAGACCTTGGGTTTGGGAGCAATAATGTCTCCACTATCAATGAGTTCTCGATTTTTGTGCTTCAGAGGCTTACATGCATCAGTTTTATGCCCTGGCCCTTGATGATAGTCACATTGCTCATTAGCATTATAACCCTTGGGCAAGGGGTTTAGAGGAGGTTGTAATTCTAAGGGCTTAATCAGATTAGCCTCTAAGGCTTTCTTGTAAACAATGTTAAGGGGAATGCCTAACTCAGAAAAAGTCCTCCTTTCCAACCTCATTGGCTGGTGATAAGAGACAACATTTACCTCTAATTCTTTTTTGGTAGTGGAATTGGTGGTGTAATTATTGTTCTTATGATATCTCAAACTAGAGGATTCATCTTTGATTTGTCCCGATTGAATCAAATCCTTGATCTCGGAGGCAATAGTAATAAGAGTTTTGAAGCTGGGGAGGTATTGAGTTTACAGATGAGCCTAATATTAGGGGAGGAGGTTCTTGATGATGATGTCAATTTGCTCTACTTCAGATGGACAATTCACCATTTGAGCCACTTTTGTCCTCCATCTTGTAAGGAACGAGGTGAAGGATTTTCTTAGTCCTTGTTTGGTGGTTTCCAAATCTCGACAGGTGACATCCACCTCGATGTTATAGTGGTATTGCTTGACAAAACCATTGCAGATATCATCCTAAGTTTTCTTGTGATTCTGGTCAAGACCTAATAACCATTTGACAGCAGCTCCAGTCAAGGATTATTGGAATAATTGAGCAAGAAGCTCATCATCCACACTAAAGGGTCTCATGGCAGCCACATACATCTTGAGGTGAGTTTTAGGGCATGTGGTGCCATTAAACTTGTCCATGACTAGCATCTTAAATTTTGGAGGAACCCACACAATTGGAAAAAGAGCTAAAGAGTCGACATCTATCATATCCCAATGCTTTTTGATGTTCTGGATTTTTCTCTCCATGGCCTCAATTTTCTCCATCAATTTTTAGCTTCGAAAAAGCTAGAGAAATCTCCACTTTGAAAAGGATTCGTAGTGGGAGAGGGAGCGGTTGCATTCAATTCCACAGCAGTAGAGGCTAGAGTTTTAGGTTCTTTCCTATTATCAGTGAGATTGATAATGGGAGGAGTAAAAGTAGGGGCATGGCTAGTCCCGGCTTGGGCAAATGCAGGTTAACACATGCAAGAAGGGGAGTGACAATGGCATTGGTCATTTCCTTGACCTCATTGATGATCGACTGGTGTTGGGAGTTAAGGGCATCAGTAAAAGTGGCAGATTGGGCATTAAGAGCATTGGTGAAAGTTTCAGCTTAGGTCTTAAGAGTGATGGTGAGTGTGGCTTGGAAAGTCTCCTATTGTTTCTTAAGGAGGTTGGCAAAAAAGGTGCTCATCACATCTTGGTCGAAAGAGCTAGAGGTGTTGGCCATTGGTACCTTTGAAATAAAAAAATAGAAAATAGGTAAGAATACAAAGTTGTGAAGAAAAAAAGGGAAGGTGTGTCGGGAAAAGGGATTTCTTCTACATGGTTGGTCACTAGATTTACATGTTGACAGGGTGAGTGTGTGAGGTGTTTTGGGGTAATAGATCATTAGTTTTGGTTTTTGAGATGTTTGAGGGTTTACCATGTTGAGCTTCTCATGTTATGTATGCATGATCATGATGTGATGCATGTCAAAAAAGGTTTCATGAACATGCAAGAGTATCAATTATTACAGTACATAGAACGTAAGGTCAAAGGTTAGGGTAGCTATATATATAAGGGTGAAAGGGTGGTTTGATTAAAAGTCCTCGTCCCACTAGAGCATCAATATACCTAACTATATGTGAGGTAAAGAGTCTCACGTGGGTCTAATCGTACTGATTGCTCGTTACACCATCGAAATGATCAGAGATTCATCGCGGGTTGGAATGCTTTTGCTCTCTCCTAACATACTCAAAGAGAGTTTTTGAGCCAATGCTACTCGCCATCCAAAAGTTTTCCTAAATCTAAGATTAGGAAAGGAGCCTTTTTTATGCAAAATGATGCATGAAAGTCAAATTATACTTAATGACCCAAATGGAGTTTACTTTGAAAAGATTTTTCCTTAACCAAATAGTAATCCTCTTATTTTCCTTTTATTAAAAAGTTGGCAATAGTCCCCAGTGGAGTCGTCAGTTGTGAGACCTTGCCTAAGCACCAGCCCTGTTCACTAAAGGGAACCGGGATGCTCATTCGGGTTTAGATTCACGATGGAACCCTCGGATTCGGATTTGGTTGATTTTGAAAATGATTTTGAGAGTCGCCACGTTAATTTATTTTTAAATGGGAAAATTAAAGAAAAATCCAATTGTGACTCCAATTCTTTAATTTTCAATAAATTTACCTAAGGATAAAATCACTAGTCTCGAACCAGGTTGAGCTCGGGGACTAGGTTTTTAGTTTTAAATAATCACGATTTGGCTCTTAAGTTTAGTTTGACATTGAAAAATTATTTTCATGAATGACATTTATAAGATGATAATTATAAATAAAATGCATGAATATGGCATAAGTGCAAGGAGAAAATTAAAATAAAACATCTACAAATTACATTAATTAAAAGGGGAAAGGAGATTGACTGGGATTTGGATTTGAGATTTAAATTTAGATTCCAAACATGCCTACATACCTCATTGAATAGGGATTAAAACCCATGTAGTTCATTCCATGATTAAGTGGAGGGATTTAAGGGTTGATTGGATAGATTGATTTGATTTGGGTTTGAGAAAAAAAGGCTGATACCTTGACTTTTGCTGGACAAAATGTTTTACCGGACTGAAGTTCCATTTTATCGGGACAAGGTGATTGGTTGGATTGGGAGATTAATTAATTAATTAATTAAAATAATTAATTAACTAATTAATATGATGAAAATGATCGATGTATTAATTAATTAAAAAGATTAATTAATTAACTTGGAGGAAGGGTGAATTAAGAAAAATGATTAATTTGATTTTTTGAAAAAAAGAATGATTTTTGAAAAAAGAGTGATTAATTAATTAATTAAAAAGATTAATTAATTAATTAATTAAGTGATTAATTAAAAAAGAGTTTTAGTTAATTAAAAAGATGAATTAACTTGGTTAGGGTACTAAAAAGATTAATTAATTAATTAATTAATTAGAGAGTGATTGGAGGGAGAAGAGGAGAGGAATTTGAGGATAGCAATATACTCAAATTCAAGAGGTGTTTTAAAATGAGAAGTGGAGGGGGATATTTATAGGAAAAGTGGGTGAGAGTAGTTTGGGTAGTGAAAATGTGAAAAGACAATGAGGGGTAAGGCAAAAAAGGGCTAAAAATTAGGCTGAAAGGGGTGAAAAGGTCATTTTCTGCGCAAGTGGGGCCCACTAGGTCAGAAGATTGCAGAATCCTGTATGGTACTGTGTTAGGTTCTTGCATCATGCCACACACGTGGCACGTGGTGCTGCACAGTTCTGGCATGGCGCCGCACACTTACCTTGCGGCATGCCACGTAGTGCTAGCACATTTTTTGAGATCTTTTTTTTTTTTAGAGATTGGTTATTGGTTTGAGATATTTGAATGTCCAATAGCAATGTAATTAAAGGCTAAAAAATTTTCGAGGGCGCTGCCCCCGAACCCTCACCCACTAACCAGTTAGTCGAACCACCATAATGGCTCCACGTAGCGCATTAAACTCAATAAGTGCTAAGGTAGCGTTTGGATGATGAGGGTGAAAAATTGAGAGTTCACAAATGGTAATTTTAGTTTCGATCATGGGATAAGGGTAACGTGGTATTCATCTGCACTTAATAAGTTATCAGCAGGTTCTACAGGTTTAGGTGACCTTATGTCTCCCTATGCCCTAGGACAGCCATGACTCAAAGTTGGGTTATGACATCTTGTAAAGTCCTTACTATGCTTTTAGTCTCATCAATTCCTTCTTTCTTACTGAGCCTAATGGAAATGAGTCATCCGTAATTTTTCGTCTTGGAAATTTTTTACTAATATGACAATTTTTATTCAAAAGTCCCCCATTGAGTTTGATTCCCATACTAATTCATTAATAGAAACTTGGCTTTGAAAGTGGGATCTGTCTAGCTAGCCTTCCCAAAGACTTTCTTAGTCCATTAAGGAATCCAAGCCGTTCTATTGAACTCAGTAGGGAAATTGTATAATTAGAACTTGGAGTTGGAACCAAGATCTATCCAATCAAGAAGCACAGGAAAAGGAGAGACAGGCTTAACTCCGATGTTGATTATAAACTATGAACAAGGAGGGGAATCCTTAGAGTTTCAAGGAACCCTAAAGGTCCCACACTTGCTCTAACTCTAAATTCTTCTACTAGTACCTCGTATATCTGCACATGTCTAGTCTTAGGTTGCTTACTAGTCAAACCTTCCTAGACTCCCACTTCTACTCCTCTCATTCTCATTTGATAACATTCTTAAACGTTCTCACTCGAGTTCATTCTTAAATGTTCTCATTCGATAACATTCCATCCCAGAACTTCTTAATAGAGTACTTCTATTCCTCTTTATTCGGTCAAGATCTTCAAACCTTTACCTTTCAATTAAGCATTTTCAAACCTCTTTTTTCCTATTTTTTAGTTCTTTCTACCTGACCTCAAAAAACTTAGCACCAGAAGCCCTTAGCTCTTAAGGAAAAATTGCTTTGGTCTTATAAGAAGTGACTTATCAGCACATTAAGAAGTGGTACCCCAAAAACGTCTATAGTTAATGACTTACATACTTAACCATAATATATGTCGCCAACACCATATGGAAAGGAGAAACATCTTCCCTATCGGGGATGGGGATCAATCATGATATTCAGTCTAATGGCTAGTGAATAAGTGGAAACCCCTCCTAATGAATAGAAAATTTTTGTCCTTGTTTCCTAAGTAAAGAGACCCAAGGTAAGGGTTTGATCAGGGGATTTTTCTTCCATTCATATATCATAGAATGGTAGGTCTTGTCAAAGCCTTGTCCATTCTTTACAGTATTTTATGTACCATAGATATTAAGAATAGAGAATCTATATCAAAGAGAAGTCTAACTGTTGGAACTGGAATGAAGGAATCAATTGTTATGTGATTTGACACATTACAATTAGTAATTTTGGTGAATTAGGTGATGTTACGAAAAGGGAGGGATTCGAATCCTCAGTAAACAAAAGCCTACATAGCAATTCCAATGCTATGCTTTAAATCACTTGGCTATCTCTCTTAATCTATTCATGTTCTCTTAATCTATTCATGTCTGTGAAGACAGCGCTCCTGTCTTTTTATGATATCTATACTAGTTTAAATCAATGGACTGGCTTGAACGATCGGTCTATCTATTTTTTTTTTTATGAGTTGAGTATTTTTTATGTTATTTTGTACTATACAATTTATTTTTGGTGGCATCATTTTCTCACAAGAGGTAATTAAAAGCAATTCAAAAATGGATTGCTACCTATGCCTAAATCCTGGATAACTGGGAATTTAATTGATAAGATCTTTTCAATGGTAGCCAATGTCTTATTATGAATAATTCCAACAACTTCATAAGAAAACGAGGCATTTGCCTATTATAGAGATTTGAAATAACTCTACACTTGTTGAAGGTGAAGTTTCTAAATAAAACAATTCCTTCTATAGTGTATCCTCGACTAACGCAGACTCAAATGCTTCAAGTATCAATTCTAGCATTGAGCGAAAGGTTACAATTGTGGTTATGTGTTCTATATTGCAGGTTAACCCTACTCCACTAGCACCAATAGGTGACATAAAGGAAGAAGCTCTATGCCTAGGAATCAACAACACAAAACCTTTGTTATAAATTTGCCCTTTGCGGAATTTTTGGCCAATATAACAAGAGCTGCCTACTTATGTCATAATAGGCTAATCTCATTTGATCAATAACAATTAAATCCAGGCTCTCTTTGAGATTAAATGTTATTCAAATCCATTCTTTATAAGTTCTCCAAGGGCCATTCACATGGCTATATAATTTCTTTTTTAGCTGAAGTTCCAAACTGACCAAAACTTAAAGATTTTGTATCCATTTCTCATTACAAGTTCAAAGTAGCAAATTCTTTCCTGTAGCCCAATACATGGCCACATTTTAAAGTTCAACACTTAAGGGCTTAATCTTTCTCAAAGCCTAAAACTTTCAATTCATGTGTTCTCAAGTGCAAGACCAAAATTCCCAAACAAAGTTGTTCAAATACTAGCCTAAATCTATAACACTTTGTTTGTTCAAATTTTCTCTTGCCCAATATTATTCAATTCCATCTATTTGTAAATTTTCAAATGGTCAATAAATGGCCATTCAATGTGATTATTTGTTAAAATTTAGGCTAAATTTTCCAGTTCATTATAGGTCTAAATTCTGTTTTTCAAATCCATTCTTAATCATAAATTTAAATTTGCAAATTTCCCAAAGGCCAATATATCGCCATCTAGAATCCAATTTCATCATCTTGTACAATTTAGGCTAAATGTTTAGGCCTAAAGAGTTCTAATTTTCCCATTCATATTCAGCTGCAAACTCAAATACCGAAATAAGTTCTTTGGTTACCTCCCAATGTTAAAGTTTTAAAGTCTAAGTTTGATTTGAGGAAGAAAACTGCCAAGGGATAACTTGCTAGTGGTCTTTCTTGTGCTTTGCTATCCAAGGTACTATGCTTGCACTTTAAGTACGGAGTTTCATTTTAAAATATTTAACCTTTAAAATAAGGATTTTTTTATTATTTTATTTTTCATTATATATATATATATATATATATATATATATATATATATATATATATATATATATATATATATATATTACAAGAAAATCACAGTTTACTGATAAAATTTACTGATGGAAATAATTTTGTTAACGACACATGAAAATTTTCTTTTTTTTTTTTAATTACCGATAAACTACTGATGGTTTACTAACAAAAAATTATCGACTGTCAAATTTCATTGCTAAATAAGGTGCAAAAAAATGGCGTAAAAAATTAGCAACAATTTAACGACCAAAATTTTCATCAGTAAATTTACAGACAAAAATTTTAGTTAGTAAATCAAAAGGCAAATTTTCTTTAATTCAATTACAAAAGCTTTCTAATTTACTGATAAAAGTATTCCGTTGATAAATTTACCAACAAAAATTTCAGTTGGTAAATTGGAAAACAAAATATTTTTTAATTTACACGATAAAAAATTTTTAATTTACTGACTAAAATTTTTATCGGTAAATTTACTGATAAAAATTTTAATCGGTAAATTAAAAGGCAAAATTTTTTTTAATTTAATTACAAAAGCTTTCCAATTTACCGATAAAAATATTTCATCAGTAAATTTACCGACAAAATTTTCAGTCGGTAAATTGAAAAACAAAATATTTTTTAATTTACAGACAAAAAATTTTGAATTTACCAATCAAAATTTTTATTGGTAAATTTACTAATAAAAATTTTAGTCGGTAAATTAAAAAGTAAAATTTTTTTAATTCAATTACAAAAGCTTTCTAATTTACCGATAAAAGTATTCCGTCGGTAAATGTACCAACAAAAATTTCAGTAAATAAATTGAAAAACAAAATATTTTTTAATTTACCGATAACAAATTTTGAATTTACTGACCAAAATTTTGTCAGAAAATTTACCGATAAAACTTTTAGTCGGTAAATCTAAAGACAAAATTTTTTTTAATTCAATTACAAAAGTTTTTTAATTTACTGACAAAAGTATTTCGTCAGTAAATTTACTGATAAAAATTTCAGTCGGTAAATTAGAAAATAAAATATTTTTTTATTTACCGATAAAAAATTTTAGTCGGCAAATTAAAAAGCAAAATTTTCTCTGATTTAATTAAAAAACTTTCTAATTTACCTACAAAAATATTTAGTCACTAAATTTACTAACTAATCTTTTAGTCGATAAATTATAGATATTTTTTTAATTTAATAATAAAATATTTTGTCGGTAAATGAAAATTTTGGGTGGAAATTTTCCTATAAATTTTCATTTGATATAAAAAAAAAATTACTGAAAGAAATTTTGTTGGTAATCGGTTGGTAAATAAAAATTTTGAAAAGAAATTTCCCTCCAAAATTTTCATTTGATTTTTAAAAAATAAAAAATAAATTATCGACATAAATTTTGTTGGTAATCTATCGGTAAATGAAAATTTTAAAGGAAAATTTTCCTCAAATTTTTCATTTAAAAAATTTACCGGCAAAAATTTAGTTGGTAATTAGTCGATAAATGGCATAAAAAAAGTATAAAATGGCTTCTCCTCATCATTTTTTTTCACACTTCTTCTCTTTTATTTTTCTTATCTTTTTTTTTAATTTCTTCTCTCCATTTTGCATAAATAAAATTTCATTTTCTTTTTTTCTCTTTTAATTATTTCTTCATTTTCTTTTTCATCACTTAATATTTTCATATTTTTTAATACTTGTATACTCTTTTCTTCTTATTCTTTTTTTTTATTATTTTTTCATGAATTTCAAACCCTTCAATACAAAAAATCTATTAAATTTATTTCAGATTTTTTATTTTTTAGTTTTTATAATTTATTACTTATATTTCTTAAATTGTTTTATACCCTGAAAAAATATTAATGTGATTTTTAAAAAAAATAATTATTTGCTATCTTAAATTTAGTTTTTTGATTAAATTTTTTATATAAATTTAGTAAAAAAAAATAAATTCAATAAATTATTTATCTTAGTTTTTCTTTTTTACTCTTATTATTTTCTCTCTTAATTTTAGGTTCATTTCATTATTTTTGTAGTTTTGAAATATAATTTTAATTTAGTTTTTTTAATTTAGTCATTTTTTATATTCTTTAAGCTTCCTAATTTATTTTATAACTTTTTATTTCTTAATTTTCATGTTCATTCTAAAAATTTTAACTTGTTTAAATTATTATTCTTATTTTTTGAAGAATATGTTTTTTTTTTTAAAATAGAATTTTACATACGGATTACCGACAAAATATTTTATTTTTTAAAAATTAATTTACAAAATTACCAATGTATTACTGACAAAATATATACTTTTGAAAAATATTTATTTAAAGTTTACTGATAAATTACTGACTTTTTTTTATTTTTTAAAAAAATAAAAATTTACCAACAGATTACCGACTAGAAATTTAGTCAGTAAATTGTTTCCTTAAAAAAATTCCAACGATATACCGACAAAATATTTTATTTTTTAAAAATTAATTTACAAAATTACCAATGTATTACTGACAAAATATATACTTTTGAAAAATATTTATTTAAACTTTACTGATAAATTAAAGAGAATGAGGAGCAAAATAAATTTGTCAGTTAGTGGGCAAGTGGACAGTTATAGAAGAAAATTATAAAAAGACACCAAGAAGCATCCAAGAGTACTATTGTGAAATTTTATTTATACTCGTAAATGCACGAATCACTGATTTTGTAGATAAACAGTAACAAATCGTTCCCGCAGATAGAGCTATGAAAAGAATTATAGAAAAACTTAATTAAACAACATTAGTTTAATTTTAACCTAGTTCCAAATAATTTTTTTTAGATAATGATAAAAAAATGTAAAATAGAAACGTCAAAATAACACAATTAAAAGTAGTTGAACTTGTGAAATAAAATTCAGATAAAATATTACCAAGGTTTCAAAATTTACTAATGTTTAATTAATAATTTTTATAATGTATTGATTCTAATTTTCAGATGATAGTCTAGAAATCAATTTTTCTATCTTCTATTGATTTTATCACTAAACTCAATTTTATTAAATTTTCAAATAGATTTTTTTTTACTTCAAAAGTGTAATTTATAAGCGTTATATGTATACAATTTAATAGAAAATACATAAGCAAGGAAAATTAATTTTCTTGCAATAAAAACTAGGTATAGCTAATTTTCCTAACAATAAAAAATACATAATAGAATTGATGAAAGGATATTATCAAATGAAGCCAAAATCATAAACATTAAATTGCAAAATATCTAGAATCAATATAAAATAGAAATTAATAATCTAATATGGTTTTTTCATCCACCTTATTAAAATTAAAACTTAGAAAGACATAATTAAAACAACAAAATAAACAAAAGAATCTATTTTAACAATTTGGATTCTTAATCTTGAAATCTCAACTTCTTCCTTATTTTCTCAATTCTTCCCCTCACAAGCTCTCATTTTCTAAGCCATTTCCCTTCTATTTATAAGCATAAATGGCTAGATGGAGAGTTGATGATGAAGCCAATTTTGAAATGATTTTTCTTCCTTAGCATGAAATGTGTGACTTTAAACTTTGAATTATTTATTTTCTTTAGTTGGATTGCATATGGATGTTTAGTGATGACTTGAATTTTTGCAATTTTTCTCTTCCTTAGTATTAAATGTATGACTTTGATCTTTGAATCCTTTATTTTCCTTAGTTGGCTTGCATAAGGATGATTAGTAAGCTCTTTAGTCTCCATTATACACTTAAAGATGGTGTCCATTGTCAAAAGAAAAGAAAATAACGTAGTTGGTTTTATTGAAAAATTATTTCTTTCATAAAATTTATTATTATTATTATTATTATTATTATTATTATTATTCATGCAAGTAAAAGACTATAATTTCACTCAATTTTCAAGCTTTCATCATTTTATTTCTTATTTCATAAAAATATCATTAAATAAAAATATTTATTTAATAAATAATCAACAATAAATAAATTTAAGGACTATTAATATGTATTAAATTATGCTTATCAAATACCCCCAAACCTAGATTTTGCTAGTCCTCGAGCAAAAGACAAAACCTAAATTAGTCTACTTTCGTAAGAAATTACAATTGCATTTAGCATATGTAATAAGATTTTAAACTGTTAAGTGGCCTATAGAGGACGAGTTGTAGTCTCGTGAGAGCTTCCAGCAGTGATACCCACAAACATTTGTAAAAATCTAAACTTCCAACCATTTATCTTAGAGAATAATAAGATATCGCAACTTTGAAATCAAACAAATATTAAATTGAATACATATCCATTCAAAAGCTAATTCATCTTGCAACAATCACACTCAAGTGAATGTGTGAAATAGCCAATGTTAATGGTAAATGTGATATACATGTTTCAAACAAGTAAAATTCTCATAACCTTACAATAACAATAATTCAATTTCTAATAAAAAATTAAGTATCATAAGCTTCCCTTTTGGTACAAATCTCCACTACTTGGAAGGCATCACATGAGATCAAAAGGTCTTTAATATAGGTTGTAATGGAGCCATGGGGTATTAACATAGTTAAAGAATGAAAAGGATAGGAGATTTCACAAGTTCTAAAGAGTTCATAGAGTTAAGGATACCATAGTATTTTGTAAGAGATATTTCTCAAAACCCATAGAAGTGTATAAAACGTAGCCAACTATTATTATGTTGGCATTTATTCTAACCTCTGCTTGTAATATCTAAGTTTTGATCTTCAGACTCAAAATTGATTTTTTTTTTACTTTTTTTTTTGAAATTTTCATTACTCCATAAATTTGTCTTATTATTTCTATCCCAAACTCTTAAAAAGTGTCTCTTGCTCATGAAATTTGTTTTTTTAGCTCTAATTTATCTTTAGAATAAAGGTAAAGATATAATCATGTTTAGGCTAGGTCAGAGATGTGGTTACCAAAGAAAACAATTAATCAATGTAGGCTCAAATTGGCTCACTAAAGGGATGTTCTCCTGGAACATCAATTGGGGAATTGACTTATTTTACTTTGTGGTGAAAATCCTAATGCCTTAATCATTTCACAAGTGATGCTTGATCAGTTATTCACCTCAAAAGATCTCAAAGGAAAGTTTTAATATATAATTCTTTCAAATCGAAATTAAAATGATCATCAAGGTAAAAATATAAGAACACACCTATTCTAGCATACTTGTCTTTTTACAGAACAATCATGGCTATTGTGAGAAAAGAGTTGAGTATAACCATTATGAAAATAAATGAACCAAAGAATGTCATCAAAAGTCAAATCAATACTCATTGCCAGTCAAAGTGATGCAGCGAGAAAGCAATAGCAATAAGACTAGAATACGTCTAGTCCGTGAACATCCTTGAATCCACAAGGAAAGACAAATTTTGGAGTCCACCAAAATAAAAGATGCTGAGATTTTTATTGAAAAACAAATGAGAGCTATCCCAAACTATTACATAATATGCTTATTTATAAGGCATGAAACTTTAAATAAAAACTAATAAAGAAATTACTAAGTAAGACACCTAAATATTCTAGAATTACTTGAAAAATAGGAAAACAAATCTACACTAATTAGAAAATTACAATTATTAAAATAATTATAAAAATAGATGAGAACCCCCCCATCATATTCTTCCACTTCAAGAAAACTTGACCTCGAGTTTATAACTTGAACTTGAAATCTTCTGTGCCAAATAAATAAATATTTTGAATAACACATTTTCATAGAGTAATTTGTCACAAACATCTTTTTTTGAATAACTAATTGATTAAAATTATTGGTCAAGGAAGGAGTATTGAAATAATTAATCCCAATAAAAATCAATGCTTTGAAATTCAATAGTATCTTGGGACTTTTGCATAACAGGCTCACTTGAAAATTTAATAACTTGATTACCACAATCTTCACACTTGCTTCTTTCTATATTCTCTTCAATTGTATGTATCTCAAGAATATCAATTTTTTTTCTGCTTCCTTAATTGTCTCACCATGTAAAGCATGTATTTTTCCTTCTTTGTCTTCAAATTTGAAATTAAAATCAATACATGGAAAGCTATCGTCACATTCAAAATTGGATTTATTATATTTGGATTCAACTTCCACAAATTCCGATCTCTTTGAATCTTGAATTGATTCAAGTTGAATAGTCTTTGTTATTTTCTTAGCATCCAATTGAATATGATCAATAGAGCTTCCACTCAAAGAATTTGAACTAAATTTGTCCATTAAAGCTTGATCATAACAATCCTCTAATATTTCATAATACCTGTTTAATTTTTTATATAATTCATGAAGCACATAATAACCATAGGAAAATTCGCTAACTAATAATTTTTTCATTATTGACCATGAATGAATTTTACCATATGTCTTTTGATAATCAACCCACCAATCAAGTGCATCATCAACTAACTACCAAGAAGCAAGCTTAATTTTTTCCTTCCCATGAATATTATGATAATCAAAATATATCTCTAAATCAAATAACCACTTGACAAAATCTTTCTCATAAAAATCACCATCGAAATAAGAAATACCTCTAAAATTAGGGACACTTGTATAAATTGATTGACTGTAAGCTATATCATCTCCAGTACATGATCTATCATATCCACGATCCCAAAAATAAAAATTATTTTCTAAATCAGGAATATATAGGTTGCGAGATACATCGTCACAAATGCTATTTTTTTATATCCCGGATCTTGAAAATTTATTCTTGAAAGAGTCTGCCTTTCACAATCCCTTTGTCACATCCCAACTTTAGAGACATGACGGTCCTAGAAAATGGGGAGATATAAGGTCACCCACACCCGTATAACCCACTTACACATATACAAATCATGCCTAGGATCATATCAAATCTCTTACAATAACTCATTTAGAACATTTGAATGAATACCTTTAAATGCCGAAGACTATAATTAAACATTTCACGTAAAATTCATAAGGAAAATAATATCCATATCCCATTTGGAAACTTAGGAAAAATAATATATCTCAAAATAAGCATCAATCAATATTCCCGGAGCATCTAATGACAACACATTCATAACATGGTATTATTAATGACTTTGACAAGGAATCCCCTAAATGAAGTAGAATGCTTGAGCCATCAACTTGCCTCCTCATATTTGCTCACCTGGAACCACATGAGGAAAAGGGGTGAGATAGATGATCTCAATGAGTAAACAATACAGCACATACATTATCACATATTCCTTTGAAAGGAAAACATATAGCTTATACACATAGTTCATGATTTATAATTCATGAATCAGGTTGTAATTTAGCAAGGGTTCAATTTAGCAAGGTTGCAGAAATCACACATATAGCATATAGTGAGTGAAGGCTATTACTCTATCATTTGACCACATAGAGGAGAGGTGGCCTTATACCAAATTCCAACTTCCATCATATAGAAGGCATGAAGCTGATTAGGCCCCATGGCTAGAACCGTCCCTTATAGCTGAGGTGGACACACAACCTCTATCCATTAGGTTAAGACCATGTGCACAGGTTCTGATTATTACCCACATCAGCATGAAGATTTTGCATAAAGGGTTAATGGTACCATAGCTAGAGCTAATGGTAATCACAAATAACAATATCACATAAGCAAGAATAACAAGTATCCTAATAATAATAGTGGTTTAGCTTTCGAACAAAAGAGACAATGGTAGTGTAGTTCTAGAAAAAATATAAGTTAGGGTAATAATCACAAGAAATTCTCATTGGATAAACAAAATAGTTTTGGACCAATTGTCCTTTGGCAACCCAAGCTTTATAAAGAAATCACTTAATTAAATTTTAGAATAGAAGGAACTTGGGTTTCAAAGATTGCAAAGGCTCACATAACAAGATATCAAATGTTTGTAACATACCATAATGATATAGAGTTTACTCACACTTGTAGAATGAATACGATGTTTACTCACACTTGTAACATGAATATAGTGTTTACTCATCTTGTGGTTCCGTTGCTCCTAATTCATGTAGCCCCTTTGCACTTCTAAAGCTCCTCAAACTCTAACACAATTAATTAATTTAATACTTAGTATTTATTTGCTCATGATGCTCCTATCCCATAACTACCCCATGCAATATAGCATACACATACACTTAGAGTTACACATATAAGTGTACTCATCACTTGCACATAACATATTGACTTTAAAAGTCTTGCACACTTAGGCCTTATAGGCTCACATGAAAACACATTACAATTATGTCAATACCTTTCTAAGGTCATCACAATATTATTACCTCAATATCAATTCACTTTAACAATCATCTTAATACACTTTACACTTCCATACATGTCAACTTAACAATTAACCTTTCAATTGTCATGCTTAACTCTTATGATCCTTTTATTCAATTGTCACTTCATCAACTCAAAACCATGTATTCATTATCAAGTCATCATAACATCTAATTCCATATTTCCCAATCACATTTACATTCCAATCACAATATAAGATTAAGATACTTTAAGTATACCAAAATGCCTTTAAGCTTGTCTAGGGTCATACCTTCAACTAACATGCAATTTTATCATTTATTATACATACATACATGTCATTAATCATCAAAGTACATTACTCAAAAATTATAGACATTGGAATAAAAATATTAATGTAGGCCAAATGCATCACCAAAAGGAAAACTAAATTTTCTCTCTTTTTGCACTTTCCATCTATTTCAGTAATATGTAAAAAAAATAGGGTTTGAACCAAGATTTTTCATGTAAACATAACATTAATCATTTTAGAATATTAATCTACATGAATTGGCCACATATGGTATTACTTATACATGAAAATTCAATTTTTGGGTTATAAAGTACAAAACCATGAGTTTTCTTGTTTTTGATATTTTTCGGTCATTATAGAAATATATAAACAGGTGGTTTAAACCATTATTTTTTATTCAATCATAGCGAATATCAGTTTAGAACATGTTCATGCATGATTCAGCAGCCATAGATAATATTTATATAAAAAAATTTCAAGTTTTAAGACTTAGCTGAAAATCATGAGTTTTCGCACTTTCTGCGCTTTCCGTTTATTACAGCAATATGCAGACACATGATTTAAATCATTATTTTTCATCTAAACAAAACAAATATCATATTATAATTCTTCATCACACAAATCGGTAGCCACATGTTGATTTAACAATAGAATTTCCAACTTCTAAGTTCTAGCACAAAAACCTCGAATTTATTTGTTTTTTGAAACTTTTCGGTCATTACAAAAATAAGTAGAAATATCATTTAATCTAATATTTTTCATCAAAACAATTCAAAATTCAGTTTAGAAACCAATGATGCACAAATCAACCCCTATAGTGATGTTTATGCATAAAAATTGTGATTTTAAGTTATAGGATTCACCTTTGGAGAAATCTCGCGGAAAGATTTGTGTTTTCGGTAGAAAATAGATTTTCTCTCCCAAAAATTCATCCAAACAGAATTAAATCTATAAAATCAGTAAACAACCTATTCAAAATAATTTTCTTATAATTTGTTTCATAGAAATCAGTTTAGGAATTGAAAGAGAAGAAAAACTTATGATTACGGTCAAGAAATCGCGAAACTAAAAGGTGTTTTCTTAATTTTGGTTGAGACAAATATTCTAAGAGAATTTTTCTACCAATATACAAAAAATTAGAGTGATAGATATTGGAAACCCTAGGCTGGCCGAATTTTACATTATATTAGGGTTTTGGGCAATTTTCCACTAATACCCTTAATGAGCTATGTTAGAAAGGTTTTTGGGTAGTGAGCTTTTACGTATTATTTTTGTAACATTTCCCCCAAAATATTTATTTTAAAAATTATTTTAAAATACTCATAAAATCATTTTATGCTTAAAAATTATCTTTATGCATGAAAATTCATTTTATTTAAAATAAATTATTTTATGCAAATGTACTTCATGTAAATCATTTATTTCACAATAACAACTCATAATATACATATTAAAATTAATTTAATATGCTACATGCTCATCAATCACATAGATTACTCATTTTTACGAAAGCACACACTTAACCTTAATAGTTCTAAATCAAGCAATTTATCATAAAAATTTCTAGGGTAGGTGTGGGTTATTACACCCTTTCAATGAAAAAATTGCTTTGTACTCTGCAGATTGTCATCGAGTAGACAAGCCTTAATTAGGCTTTGATACCACCTGACATAGCAAGGAAGCAATAGCAATAAGACTAGAACACGTCTAGTCCATGAACATCCTTGAATCCATAAGGAAAGACAAATTTTGGAGTCCACCAAAATAAAAGATGTTGAGATTTTTATTGAAAAAAAGATGAAAGCTATCCCAAACTATTATATAATATGCTTATTTATAAGGCATGAAACTCTAAATAAAAACCAATAAAGAAATTACTAAATAAGACACCTAAATATTCTAGAATTATTTGAAAAATAGGAAAACAAATCTACACTAATTAGAAAATTACAATTATTAAAATAATTATAAAAATAGATAAGAACCCCTGCATCACAAAGCCATGACATTAAAGCTTAATTCTCATCATAGTAATTGGATTTTTTTTTTTTTTTGAAAACTAGAAAAGAAAATCACAAAAAATATAGATGCGTATCAAGAGTACAAAAGTAACTCTTTACTCTGCCATATGAAATTTTAGTGAATCGGACCTTGGAAACAATTGAGACAATAATTTTGTTTAAAAATAATAGTTGCCCTACCCCTAAACTTTGCAAAGACATTGTTCCCAACGTCTACTAAAGATAAACAAGGAGTAGAGGACTTCGCTTGATCAGATGTAACAACAAAAATGCAATAAGAAAGACTATGAGAGTTAGGGAAGTTACAATTGAAGATTCAAATCTAGTCCATGCTTCTTGTTGCTACTGGCACTGGGGTGCCAAACCACCTATGTCATCAATAGATTAGGTTCAAGTATAAATTTTTGTAGTTGATCAATCAATTGATTAATAGTTGAAATAGAGACTAGGATGCGTCGACTTGATGGTGTCATAAAACCCTTTTCCACAGCATGATCAAAAAAAGATAGTAAACTATTATAAAAACCATTAACATTAACTAATCCTAATAGCTTCTAAAGAATAGTTAATTGGGTTTAAGATGCAATGGTGAAGATATCTTTAAATGTTTCTAAACCACCAGGTAATGTGATAAAAGCATCAGCATTAAGATTCATGTATGCCATTCGTTCATATATACTCATGACTTATAACTCATCACTTATAGTTCCACAAGTTATGTATTTATTTTGAACCAAAGCCTTTAGAACCATTCCTAGGACTTTGCTACTTCTAATATATGCAGAACTTGCGATACAACCCTTTAACCCTAAACTACCTTCCTCAAACACCAAATTAATTTTTTGTTCAGCTAAAATCCTATCAAGTCATTAGTTGTTATCAAGTACTCTCTTTTCTTGCTAAAGTTTGGACTACACAAGATACAAATAGTTTTGAATTTGCGTGTTGAGAGTTCTACCATTTTTTTTTTTTGGTTCACATATTTCTTTAAGGGGTTGTGTGTATATTGAAAATAATTAATGTGCATAGAAAGAAACTAGCAAAGTAAAAGAACAGTTTAATGGGGTAAAATAATTGTTGACAAAAAAATATAAAAATAAAAAAATAATAATAAAAACAAAAATAATCAATGATGTGTGTACAAATGTCAAAAAGAAAATATTGAAAAGCTAAAAGCATACATTGAAAGACTAGAAAGCTGACTAAAATAAAAAAATCTGTAGGAAAAGAAAATTCGGGTGCTGAAAATTCAAAAAGTAATTGCAGAGTGTTGAAAAATGCTATAACAATAGTCAAAAAGTTAGTGATACACCTAATCATGAACAATAGTTGTGAATGTGGCTCACATCTTCCTCTGGTTTTTTGTCCATTAACAGTTTGAACGCCTTCTATGAGTCGAATATAGGCTTTCTATTCAGTTTTCTTATTAACTGGTAAATAGGGTCTTTTAACGTCAAATTCCCTAGATTGTAATGTTGTTTCTCTTCTTTGAATAAGTTCCATAAATCTAAAAGAGTACGTTGAACTTAGCCACACTGATATATCTCAAAAGTCCGTAGGATATTATCCAAAGACTCCTTCTATAGCATGTGTTGCAATTCCATCTTGTATATTTGTAGCAGACTCCCATTCTCTTAGCTCTCTTCTTCTTAAGTAAGAACTTCTCTTTATGCCAAGCAAACATTTAATAAATGATTCATCAAACTCACCTGCCAGTTGTACTTTGACTTTTACGATCCAATGAATATCTTCAAAAAGATTCAAATGTCTAAATGCCTTCATTCTTTCCAGCATGCATTCGTTAATTTTCCTAAGTACGTCTTGGAGAAAATTAAAAACCTATTTCTGAGTGTAGCAAGAGATGCTTTCATATGTAGTTGAAAAGTTTTTATTCTATGCTTACAAAACAAAGAATAAATGTTAAATACAAACAAAAATTAATCACATAAAGAAAAAGAAGAAAAAAAAATGACATAAATGAATTGAATTGATTCTAATAAATAGGATCACTCAAAAGTGCTTCTTCTATTGTTATTGGTTCTAGCTCCAAAAATGGTTTCAATCTTTGTCCATTGACTTTAAATACATCAGCATTTTTGGATTTTCAATTTCAACTGCTCCATGTGGAAATATAGTACAAACCAAAAATGGGTCTGACTATCAAGAACGCAACTTACCAAGAAATAGATGCAAATGAGAATTGTATAAAAGGACTGTTTTACCAGGAGTAAAAGACTTTCTCATAATATTTTTATCATGAGAAATTTTCATTGTTTTCCTTATATTATTTTGCACAATCATAAGCATCGCTTCTAATTTCCCTTAACTCATTCAATTGAAGCATTATTTGAGCACCAGCTTTATCTAAAGAGAAATTTAATTTTTTAATTGCCTAATATGCTCTATGCTCCAATTCAATTGGTAAGTGACATGGTTTTCCATAAATAAGTCTGAAAGAGGACATTCCAATAGGAGTTTTAAATGTTGTACAATAAGCCCACAATGCATCATGTAATTTCAAGACCAATCATTTCTAATAGGGTTAACCATTTTCTCAAGAATGAGTTTGATTTCCTTATTTGAAATTTCAACTTGGCCACTTGTTTATGGGTGATAAGGAATAACTACTTTATGAGTAATGCCATATGTCTTCATCAAATGCTCAAAATGCCTATTACAAAAGTGCTTTCCTCTATCACTAATTATTGCTCGTGGTGTACCAAATCTAGAAAAAATGTGTTCTTTCAAAAATTTCACCACAACCCTATGATCATTTGTTCCACATGCACTTGCCTCTACCCATTTGGATACATAATCAATAGTAACAATGATGTGCAAATTACCAAAGGAATTAGGAAAAGGTCCTATAAAATCAATACCCCAAACATCAAATAATTCAACCACAAGAATTGGATTTAAATGCATCATATTTCTATGGGAAATACTTTCTAATTTTTGGTATCGATCATAAGATTTACAATACATATGGGTTTCTCTAAACAATGTAGGCCAATAAAATCTGCTTGCAAGATTTTTGCAGCAGTTTTCTTTGCACTAAAGTGGCCTCTACAAGCATAGTCATGACAAAAGGAGATAATATTTTTTTTGTTTACTTTCAGGCACACATCTCCTAATCACTTGATCTAGACAATACTTAAACATGTATGGATCATCCCAAAAAATTTTCTTTACCTCAGCTGAAAATTTTGTTTTATTTTGGTTACTTAATGGCTTGGCATATGATCAATAACAAGATAATTTACAATACCAGCAAACCAAGGTAACTGTGATATGGATATGAGTTGTTCATCAGGAAAAGTCTCTTTGATGGAAAAATCCTTATCAATAGATTCCACTATCAGTCTAGACAAATGATCAACCATAACATTTTCAAAACCTTTCTTGTCATGAATTTCAAGGTCAAACTGTTGTAGTAGAAAAATCCATCGAATCAAGCGAGGTTTAGCATTTTTTTTGACAAAAGATATTTCAATGCAGCATGATCAGTATAGATAAAGACTTTGGATCCAACAAGATAAGATCTAAATTTGTCTAAGGCAAACACTACAACAAGCACTACAATAAGCAACTCTTTCTCATGGTTAAATAATTAAGTTGTGCATTAGTAAGAGTATTACTTGCATAATAGAACACAATGGATAGCTTATTGACTTGTTGACCTAAAATAGCACCAAGGGCATAATTAGAGGCATCACACATGATCTTAAAGGGAATACTCCAATTAGGTGGTCCAATGATCGGTACATATGCCAACAAGATTTTAAGCTTTTCAAAGGCTTAAAGGCATTCATTATCAAAGATAAATGGTCTATCTTTTGCAAGTAAGTTACACAAGGGGTGAGAGATTTTACTAAACTCTTTGATGAATCTCTGGTAGAAACCAGCATGACCTAGAAAGGATTGAATTTCTTTTATAGTGAAGGGTGGAGGAAGGCTAGAGATTAAGTCTATTTTTTCTTTATCTACCTCAATTCCTTGTTCTAACACTACATGACCTAAAACAATTCCCTTGTTAGCCATGAAGTGGCAATTTGCCCAATTTAACACAAGATTTTTTTCTTTAAATCTAATCAAAACCAAGGTCAAGTGATGCAAACATTCATTAAAGCTAGAACTAAAGACAGAAAAATCATCCATGAATATCTCAAAAGAATGCTCAACCATATTAGAAAAAATACTTATCATGCATCATTGAAATGTAGCCGGTGCATTGCATAACCCAAAAGGTCATGCATCGATAGGCAAAGGTTCCAAAATGATAAGTGAAAGTGGTTTTCTCTTGATCCTCAGGTGCAATTGGGATTTGGTTATATCCAGAGTAACCATCAAGGAAACAATAGTATACATAACCAGATAATCTCTCAAGCATTTGATCAATGAAAGGAAGTGGGAAATGATCTTTCCTTATGATAGCATTCAACTTCCTATAATCAATACAAATAAGCCATCCAATTTGAATTTGAGTGGGAATTAGTTAATTTTGATCATTTTTCACTAGTGTTATGCTAGATTTCTTTGGAATTACCTGCACAAGACTCACCTATGAACTATTAGAAATAGGGTAAATGACACCTACATCTAAAAGTTTTATCACCTCAACTCTAACGACCTCTTTCATATTAGGATTTAGTCGTCTTTGGAATTCACGGCTAGGTTTAGCATTGTCTTTTAAATGAAATTTATACATGCAAATTGAAGGGCTAATACCTTTAATGTTTGAAATTTGTCCACCCTATTGCTTCTTTATAATTTTCAAAACATCAATTAGCTTGTTTTCTTGTTCAACCTCTAAATCAGATGTTATAATAATGGGCAAAGTTTCTGATGGTCTTGAAAATGAATATTTTAGTGACTTAAGCAATGGTTTCAAGTGTAACTTTTGTGATTCAGAAATTGACTCTTTAGATTATGTGAGAAATACATATTCAATTATGGCTTTCCATTTGTTTGTATCCATTAATGGAATAGATTCTAATAAAGAATTCACCTTACTATTGAATTTTCAACATCTAAGTCCATGCCAAATTAAGTTAAACATTTCTCAAATGGATCATTTTTATTCATTTCCAAAAAAAATCACTGATCACACTTTTAATTATATTAACTTCACATAAATTATCATTGTCAATTGGTTAATGAGCAACATTAAACACATTAAGTTCAACAATCATATTCCTAAATGACAATTTCAAAACACCACTTCGACAATTAATGATTACATTGGATGTGGCAAAAAATGGTCTTCCTAAGATTATAGGAATTTAATCCTTTATATTTTCAATAGGCTGAGTATCAAGAACAATGAAATCTACTAGAAAGTAAAACTTATCAACTTTGACCAAACATCTTTATGAAACCTCTAGGAATTTTGACATACCTATAAGCTAATTGGAGTATCATAATTATAGGTTTCAACTCTTCTAAACCAACTTACTGATAAACAAAATATGGCAACAAATCCATACTTGCTCCTTAATCAAGTAAAGCTCAGTTTATTTCATGATAACCAATGGTATAAGAAATTGTTGGACAACCAGGATCCTTATATTTAATAGGAGTTTTATATTGGAATATGAAGCTCACATGTTCAGTCAAAAATGCCTTTTTAGGAACATTTGCTTTCCTTTTTACCGTACAAAGATCTTTCAAAAATTGAGCATAAGCAGGTACTTGTTTAATAGCATCAAGAAGAGGGATGTTAATGCTAACTTGCTTAAACACCTCTATAGTATCACTATATTGGGTACCTTTCTCTTTTGAGACAAGTCTTTGTGGGTAAGGGGCTTTTGGAATATAAAGCAATGATTGATTGTCTTTTTCATCTGAATCTTTAGATGATGAAATTTCAAGATGACTCTTTTGACTCTCTTTTTTAGGTTCAAGTGTATAATTAGGTTTGACTATGCCTTTTCTAGACCTAAGAGTAGTTATGGATTTAACTTTTTCATTAGAACTTGATGAACCTACCTCATATTGACCTTTTAGATTTGGAACATGTTGACTAGGAAATTTTCCTTTTCCCTTTCAGCTAAGCAGTTGCAAGTTAGCCCAATTGTGTTTCAAGTTTTTGAATGGATTGAGAATTTGATTGCAGAATTTATTGGGTTGATTACATGAACTGTTGTAGAGTATCCTCTAAAGAAGGTTTCTTTTGCTGTGGGGTAGAAAATTGAGAAGCATTTCAAGGATATGGAGGATTTGAATGAATAATGTACTGATTAGACATATTATATTGATGACTTTAAGTCATTGGAGGCTAGTTCTGTCTCCATGAAAAATTGAGATGATTTCACCAATTTGGATTATTTGTGGGGGCATATGGGCTATCAGATGATTTTCCATAAGAATGGAGTGCATTTGCTCGTTTAAAGAATGCTTCCTAGCAATTTGGCATTGAAGGACAAAATTGAGCAGTATGAGATGTACTAGTACGTAAGGCGCACAACTCACTTCTAGTATTTGTTTGAGGATTCATGGATTGACTATTAAGTGTTCAACTTTCCTAGATAAACTAGCTAGAGTAGTTTTCAAATCACTTTCATCTCTCTCTCTTATCTCATAAATGCCTTCTCTCTTATTTACATGATTGGGTTTGGCTCTAAGGTCTAAGCAATTCCATTATTGAGAATTTACAGTTAATGTTTCAAGTGAATTCCAAGCTTGACTACCTTGTAGATGCAAAAATTTTTCACTATGTATGGATTGTATCATTTGACGGTTTAATGGAATTAAACCATCATAAAAATATTTTACCAATCTCCAAATTTCAAAACCATAATGGGGACACTTTAAGATCAAATCATTAAACCTTTCCCAACACTTAGAAAATTCTTCTCCCTCTTTTTGGTAGAATTTGGAAATTTCTTTCCTAAGACTATCAGTTTTGGATATGAGAAAGAATCTTGACAAAAATTTATTAACTAGTTAATCCTAACTAGTAATTATTCTTGCTTGAAGAGAATTTAATCAGGCTTTTACTTTATCTTTTAGTGAAAATGGAAATAGTCTAAGCTTAACTGAATCATCAAAAAGATTTTGGAAGCGAAATATGGAATAAATATCCAAGAATTCTTTAACATGCATATATGGGTCTTCTCTCTCTAAACCATAAAAAGATGGTAGCAATTGAATTATAGCTAGTTTAAATTCAAAATGAGTTGCATTAGTTTCACATAAAACTATGCAAGAGGGAGAATTGGCAATGACAGGAAAAAAATATTCTATGAAAGTTTTTCTCTTTCAACATGAACATTATTAGTCATTGGATTTTCCATATTTTCACGATTTGTTTCATCTCCAGATATTTTTATTGATCATTCAATTTTAATATCACTTAAGGACAAATTTTTTTTTTTAACTAAATGACACTTGGAATCATATTCTCAAGCTAGCATAAACTAATAAAATAAAATAAACTTATTTTAATACCAACTATTAAATGAAACAAAAGAAATAAAACTAAATAATAATAATAATAATAATAATAATAATAATAATGAGAATGAGAATGCAGCAAAAAAAAAATAAAATAAAATTTCTCTTTCAAAGTTTATAAAAATGAAAAATGTGCAACTAATAAAGCTCCCAGGAAAAATTGGGAGTCACAATGGATCACCTAAGTCCCAGTTTTCTTAGACAGACGAGTAATTGACTTTTTTGATAGAGCTTATTAAGTTGTGCATTTAATCACACTTATAAACCAAAAGATAAAGAAGAATGATATAGACAATGTGAATCAACTTCAAAAAAAGAAAAAGAAAAATTCAAATGATTCAACGTAACACCAAAAAAAAATATATTTAATTTAATTTTTTTTGTTTTTAAACAATAAAGATGCTAAAATATTTTTAAAAAATAATTAAAAAGAAAAAAAAAAATATATATTTATAAATGTAGAACTTTATTACCAAAAGTTTAAAAAAATTGAAAATTAAAACAACTTTTCACAAAAAAAAAAAAATTAATTATATATAGTAACTAACCATGCAAGAACAATATGAGATCATGCAAGACATGTGAATAGTAACCAAGTTGCTACAGTAACCTAATTGAAATTTCTAGCACTATTTTAACTCAACTCAACTCAGTACTACTGGAATTGAAAAACAAAAAAAATTCAAATATGCAAAAATTAACAAGAAAATTGTTACAATAAAAACTAATATTATTTTATGACTAGACAGATAAAAAAAACCAAAATAACAAAATAATAAAATAAAATAAAATGAAAATTCTCAATAAGTAAGATTTAACTAATAGAAAAATTAAACCAACCTGGTTCTAATGAGCTTTCTTCTTTCTTTTCAATGTCTCCCCAGCAACGGCGCTAAAAACTTATTGTGAAATTTTATTTATATTTACAAGCACACGAATCACTGATTTTATAGATAAGTAATAATGAGATCGGTCCTATGGAAAAAGCTATGAAAAGAATTTTAGAAAAACTTAATTAAACCACATTAATTTAATTCTAACCTAGTTCTAAATAATTTTTTTAGATAATGATAAAGAAATGTAAAATAGAAATGTCAAAATAACACAATTCAAAATAGTTAAACTTGTGAAATAAAATTAGATAAAATATTACCAAGGTTTTAGAATTCACCAATGTTTAATTAATAATTTTTATAATGTATTAATTCTAATTTTCATATGGTAGTTTAGAAATCAATCTTTTTATCTTCTATTGATTTTATCACTAAGCTTAGTTTTATTAAATTCTCAACTAGATTTTTCTTCAATTCAAAAGTATAATTTCTAAGCATTATATGTATACAATTTAATGGAAAACACATAATCAAAGAAAATTAATTTTCTTTTAATAAAAACTAAGTATAGATAATTTTTCTAACAATAAAAAATACATGATAGAATTGATAAAGGATATTATCAAATGAAACTAAAATCATAAACATTAAATTACAAAATATTTAGAATAAATAAAAAATAGAAATTAATAATCTAACATGGTTTTATCATCTACCTTAGTAAAATTAAAATTTAGAAAGACATAATTAAAACAACCAAATAAACAAAAGAACCCATTTTAATAATTTAGATCATCAATCTTGAAATCTCAATTTCTTCCTTAGTTTCTCAATTCTTCCCCCTCACAAGCTCTCATTTTCTATGCCATTTCCCTTCTATTTATAAGCATAAATGGCTAGATGGAGAGTTGATGATGAAGCCAATTTTGAAATGATTTTTCTTAGCACGAAATGTGTGACTTTAAACTTTGAACTATTTGTTTTCCTTAATTGGATTGCATATGGATGTCTGAGGATGACTTGAATTTTTGCAATTTTTCTCTTCCTTAACATCAAATGTATGACATTAATCTTTGAATCTTTTATTTTCTTTAGTTGGCTTGCATAAGGATGTTTGATAAGCTCTGTAGTCTCCATTGCACATTTGAAGATGGTGTCCTTTGTCAAAAGAAAAGAAAATGGCTTAGTTGATTATTTTGAAAAATTATTTCTTTCACAAAATTTATTATTATTATTATTATTATTATTATTATTATTATTATTATTATTATTATTATTCATGCAAGTAAAAGACTATAATTTCACTCAATGTTTAAGTTTTCACCATTTTATTTCCTATTTCATAAAAATATCATTAAATAAAAATATTTATTTAATAAATGAACGACAAAAAATAAATTTAATAGCTATTAATATGTATTAAATTATGCTCATAAAGTACACAAACAATCATCCAAAGAATTACCTGAAGCTGCAGCAAATACAGACAACAAATTCCATTTCATTTTAGTATTTCATTTCTTTGTTCAAACACTTTGATTATCGAGTATTTGCAATTTATTTTTTTTTTCAATCCACTGTTAATATTTCACTTCATGTTCTGTCAATACTTTCCCTTGTAATGCAAATAGCCTCAATTTGAATTAATGCAATCAAAGCTTCATTTTCTTTTTTACTATTTATATTTTCCAACACATTTACTTTTAATTGTCATTTTAATTCTTAAGTTTACAATTGCAATTACTTTTGCTGGTATTTGTCAAATCCAAGTGAACTATGTTTGAGGAAACTTGAGGATGCACTTTATTCTGATTTTAGAAGTCAAAAAGTGCAAAAATTCAGTTTGCGTATCTCACACACGTGGCATACTTGCAAAATGATAATTCCACCAAAATTAGCATATTTTATAGGGACTAATAAGTAATAAGCATATTTAAATCATATGTAGCAGCATTATTGTTAGGCACAAATATACTTTTGGCAATATTTTTTATTTATTTAATCTTTTATTTTAAGGTGAAAAAATCTAGTTTTTTCAAATAAATTTTATAAAATATTTATTTTATTTTTTATGGAGTAATAAAATTTGTGAGTTTTTACGCAGTTAAAAATTTTTTATAAATTTTTTATGTATATAATAATTTGTATGTTATTAATTAGTTATATATTATAATGATATAATTCTATTGCAATATTTTTTGGCTATTGATTTAATATTATAACTAAAAATTTTGTACCTGTTAGAATTAATATTATTGCTGTTGTGGTGGTTGTTGCTATTTTTGTTAATATGACTAATAAATTTTATTGTCATTATGTATATTTGATGTTAAATGGTTTTCTAATTATTTCATTTTTTTAATATTGTTAGATTTAAGATGTATGATCCATACTATGATGCTGACAGTGATCCTTTTAATGATCTATAAAGAGAGGTTTAATTCGGACTTTTAGATTGAAAAATGAATGTTATGCATATAAAATGAATCTTAAACACTTGTTGAGTATGCATATTATGGTTGTATTTAACATAGGGAGGCATTGAACCTGGTTTTATACAAAAACGGATGTTACATGATTTCAGATAAGCAATTAGGAGTGCATTTAATAAAATTTATGCCTGATGACTAGAATTCTATAAAACAATATATCCTGACAATTAGAAATCCACCAAATTTTTGGACAAGTGCATTCAAATTAGAGTTAGCTAGCAAGCATCAGGATATGAATGGATTTAGAAGAACTGCTTTTATATCACAATTTTCAAATGTTCGAACCGCAATCCATTTGGGTTACAGCACTAAAAGAAATAGGGATATGTGGATGTACAAAATAGGAAAAAAAAGGTGATTGATTATGCCATAATATTTAATGTAAGTAATAGTATTAGCATAAATACACGTTACAAAGGACATGAGAGCGTACCAAGGGGTTGCCCCACCAATTTTATAATCAATGTACTAGTGGAGAGGATTGCACATGTTTTAAAGATTAGGTTTTAAATATAGATTGTGTTGTAAAATATTATGTAATACCTAAATATAACGTTGCGTTTTGGAAATTATTATAAAATGAGAATAACTATTTATTTATTACTGTAATATCTAATAATAATAATAATTATAATATTTACAAATAATAATAATGAAAATAATTGGGTTTGCATATATATATATATAAATATAAAAGTAAAAAGTACAAAATGAAAATTACAGATTTTTGTGTACAATATATGTTATTTTTCAATGTTTATAAAAGTTTATATATACAAAACTGAAATGGGTAGAAATTAAGAAAATATTTAAAGTGTAAAAATAAAGATAATAATAACAATAAAAATGAAAATTATTCATAAAAATTTACTTTGTCATTGTTTACATATTATATAATATTTTCTAATTATTTATTTTTCTTTTAATTATTAGATATAAAATGGATTATCTATATAGAATTTTATTTTGAACGTACAAACTAAAAAGGAATTTTATAAATATAAAATGAACCCCAAACATGATTTGGATGTGCACAGTGGGTATCTACGCGACATGGGTGTAAATTTAAACATGATTTTAGAAAAAAAAAATGGAATTCAAATGCTTTCAAGGCTTTTAATAGGATTGCGAGTAATAAAATCTATACCTCATGAATGAAATTCATAAAACAACATATTCTAACAATTAGAAGGCCCAATATTTGGTCAAAGGTATGTGATTACTATTATCATTATAAAAAACTTAATAAAATATTTATAATTCATGCAATAACCTTTGATCGAGCTGAACTCAATCAAACATGAGTTAATTGAATAAATGGAATGGAATTGGATTGAATGATGTTGAATGAAACTGAGTGGAATAACTTGAATATTTAGAGAATTTTATTGAGCTTAGTTTAGCTATAATATCACTGAATATACTTTTAAGACTTTACAATTAAGGTAATTATATATTACATGTCCCTATACTCTTCAGACAAGGATTATGATTCTAGTTCAGACTAGATATTGGTTTGGTATTGTTTTTATTAGTTCATTTTAGATTTGTTATACAAATAAGGAATGGAGACTTTGTTTAATGTCTTGGGCTTTGCTGGGCCTAGTTCCTTTATTAGGCTTGGGCTCAGTATGACATATTTTGTCCCTCGTCAGTGGCCCCCCATTTCACTGAAGTTAGTTGTTACATGTACTTCAGTTGAAACAATCTTTTGTGCCAGTTGCCCAGTTCATTCCAAGCAATATGTCCCTTTATTCAACTAAGATTGCTTCTACGAGGTGCCCTAGGTTACATTTAACTAGCTCAGTTCATCAATGAACTCACTGTTGTAGAAGTTCAAAGGCCCGTATTTGCCTTCCATGCACCTGGCAGATTTTAACATTTAATGCAAAGACAACTTCTTCTTCTAAGAACTTGCCATGTCGCCCTATTATTGTTATACAAACGTACATTTTGCCATTTCAGAATTTAAAATTATTAACTAGCATAAGGTTTTAGGGTTTAAGTTTAATTCAAAAACCCATTTATTTCATCATCTTCTTCTTTTTCTTTTTGCCCGAATCTCTTTGTCTGCTATTTTGCTCAAAAAATTTCAAAAGATCCCAATCTTCTCCCTTTTTCTAAGAACCTAGTAGATTTTAACGTTTAATGTAAAGACAACTTCTTCTTCTAAGAACTTGCCACATGGCCCTATCATTGTTATACAAATGTACATTTTGCCATTTTAGAATTTCAAATTATTAACTCGCGTGTGGTTTTATGGTTTAAGTTTAATTCAAAAACACATTTATTTCATCTTCTTCTTCTTCTTCTTTTTGCCAGAATCTTTTTTTCTGCTATTTTACTCAAAAAATTTTAAAAGATCCCAATCTTCTCCCTTTTTGCACTAAGTTTTATCCAAAATTGCTAAAATGGTTCCAAAGAAGAAATTTCATATCAAAGCATCAAGGACGACCTAATAGGGGCCTAGGGGAGGTTGCTTCTACCTTTACGAATTCTGACCTTAGCCCTATATCTTAAGAATTTGGAGGATCAAGAGAAATTTGCAATTGATCATCCAAAGCCAAATGATAGGATTTTTAAAAACCCTAATATAGCTTATTCTAAAGAAATGCTAAAGGATAATGACCATTACATTTTCTCTATCACCATATTGAGGCTAGCCTTCAATTCCCTCCTTCTCCTTTCTTAGTTGAATGTTTCAACTATTTTTGCATCAATCCTATGATGATTCAATTCAAGATTTCCATCAATTTGAGATCGTCTATAAAGCTCTGGGTGTTCAACCAATAGCTCACATTTTCTAGTGCTTTTTCATGTTTACTTGCTCAATTGATTAGCAGCTATGGTGTACCGAGGCATAGCCTAGAAGGTGCCTCTTTAACAGTAACCCAACAAGGTGGCAAACTGGCATACCAAGTTTGCCACTACAATAACAAAAGAAAAATACCGAGGTGGAGAGGGCTTTGAATTTAGAGGTTCCTTACAAGTACTAGCTGTATTCGAGTTGCCTGACCTTCTAATGAACCTTTTTCAAAAGGAGATCATTAGTATGCTGACCCTCATCAAGGGAAATTTATCTTATGATATGGTGTGGCTTGACTTTGGTTCTCAAATCAAGGATGCAAGAGATAAGACCATGCGTCTTGTTATTAAAGAGATTAGGGGTGTGTTTTCACCTTCTCTCTTCTTTTTCCTTTTATATCTTTATCTTGTTTTTTTTTTTTATATATATACTTATCTGAGTTCCTTTTCATCTCACAACGTATATTACTAATAAAGACAACACATATAAGAAAATCTATGATCTTTCTAAGGATATGAAGCCACTACCTTATAATAAGGTTGCTTTCTTACCTCTGCAAGGTGAGTGAACCGGATAGCTCAATATGGCTACTGCAGTAGATTGAGGGATAAAATCTTTAGTTGGGGGAAAGAGAAAAGTATCTCTTCCAAAGGAGAAACTAAAGAAGAAGAAGAAGAGAACATAAAAATTTTTAGATGTTGTTGAGGGGTAAAAATCCAAGGTCAAGACTAGAGCTGAGAATGCTAGTACGAAGCTGGCACCCATTGATACTTTGCCAATTGGTCCCCTTATTAATGTGTTGGAGTATAGTGATTGTGAAAACAACCTAACAGTCACCTAACTCACTCGACAAGCTGCAGGTAACTCTTCCTCCACTTCTAAATGGACCATTTTTGACTCCTTAAGAAACTTTCTTGTTAATAATGAGTTTTCTGAAATAATAATTGAACGAGTTCACGAAGGGGTGCCTGCTTAGTAGATAGCTTATGAGGGTATCCAATTGTTAGTGTAGAGGGATCCACCTCAGCATGCTGAACATTCTGCTAACTTCAAATAGGTAAGATTTCTTATTCTTTAATTGTTACCTATCACTTCACTATATTAACTCTCTTCTCCTTTTTTTTTTTTTTTAGAAGCTATGAATATGGCTCTTACTGCTCTTCCTGAGCTGCAATTGCAACAAGTATCTATGGAAGATTATATGGAGTAGATGGAGCATATTGATACCTTTGTCCTAATTTCTAATGTCCCTATCTTCAATCCATACCTCCTACTGGATCAAAATTTGAATGTCAAGCTGCCTTTTCCTAAAGATGTTGAAGTTAGAGCTAAAGAGGTGGTGTTAGAGAAAAATAAAGATAATAAAGTTGACTTGTCTATTAAGAACCTTGGTGCCACTATCCGTACTGGAAATGCTAAAGTGGAAGATCCAGCTCTTCTAAATGAAGTGGCTAAGACTATAATTCAGGGCAAAGTGGCAGAGTCTGAGGACCTCGCCCATTCTGGTGAGGTGGTAATTGTCACTTATTAGGATGAGGCTACATATATCATACTCCCAACCCTTTTTGTGTCACCGAGCTCTAAAGTCCCTTTACTTATTGAACTTATTTTTTCAGAGCAACTGTTGTCAGACACAGATGCCATATTGGATGAGGTACATTAGCTTTTTTTACTTTACCTCTTTTCCTTTAATTGTTTTCCTTTATATTCTATCTAACTGTTCATTCTGTATTCTTATTTTAGCTGTCATAAATCAATAAAGCGTTGGGGGAGAAACTGAGTGAGTTCACTTGATACTGGTTAGTGGTCAGTCAAACTATCTCCTCCAACTATGATATAATAATTAGATAGCAAATAACCCTTATCAACCTGCAATCCTCCTCTCATAAGACTATCGAGGTCTAAATAAAAAGATCTCCTATTTACAAACTACCTTAGAGGAGGAGAAGAAAAGGTAAATTGACATGACCGAGTTGGAGGAGCTACGGGGTGAGGCAAAGAGGCCAGCTATAGAGAGAGATCGCTTCAAAGGCCTCCTTACTAAGAAATCTAAATAGCTTGAGCACATCACTGCTAACTTAAACTCTCAGGTTACTGACTTAGAGTCTAAGGTGAAGGCCAAAGATATCAAGCTCTAAGATTGTTGGAGGATAGTAGGGGTACTGAGGTTGGGAAGATGTGGGCCAAAATGGCTAATCTCAAAGAGCAAGCTCAAGACTATCCCATATTGATGAGGAATTTTCAAGTGGTTGAGAAGCAGGTGGAGGAGTTTCAGAGGAGGCCCCAAAGTTCAAAGTGTCTTCGCAAGAAGGCAGAAGCGGATAAGGCTAACATCTTGAAGGACTACTTGAGTTCCTCTAAGTACAAATGTTAGCTTGCATTAGATTTTAGAGCTTAAGCCATACACTTTTATAACTTGTCGATTGATGCATGCATTGCAAAATTCCCTAAGGTTTTGACTCATGTGCCAAAGAGGATATTCGTTTCTAGCACCACCACATCTCCTGCTTATTCTAGTTCAATTCACCTAAGTTAAACCACCCCTCTAGCTAGTCAGACTCCTTAAGTGAATCAAACTCCTCTAGCCTAAAAGGTTTTTTTTTATCTTTTTCTTTTTTTTTTTGTAACTTCCATTTTTTGAGAACAATTGTAAATGTTTTCACAATTGTAATAGAATTTTTTTAATTTTTCTTCAATATTTTCTTGACTATTAACACTTCATATTAGTTTTGCTTGACTTTATCTCACTGAAAGATTCCTCTGGATTCTTTTTTTTTCAAATTTATCTTTATTTATTTCTTTAATACTTTGCTTATAAGGGAGTATGCGATTGGATTAAGATTGCTAAGGCAGAAGCGACTTAAAGATACCATCTCGAATCACTTTGAAGTTTGTTAATTTGTTGTCTTTTAAGTGGCTTATTCTTCTTAAAACAAAATTCCTTTTCCCCAAAAAAAGGCTTGTGCTTGCTTTTTTTTTTTTTTTACTTCTTTTTAGGACTTTTTGCTCCCTCAATAGAGAGTAATCTCCTAAATTGCTTTTGTTGGGTACTTTGCTCCCATAACAAAGAGTGATCTCCTAGATTACTTTTGTTGGGCACTTTGCTTCCTCAATAGAGAGTGATCTTTCAGTTTGCTTTTGTGTCACATCCCAACTTTAGAGATATGATGGTCCTAGAACATGGGGAGACATAAGGTCACCCATGCCCGTAGAATCTACTTACACATATACAAATCATGCCTAGGATTGTACCAAACCTCATACAATAACTCATTTAAAAACTTTATTTGAGAACCTTTAATTGCGGAAGACAATCATTAGACACTTCACATATAATCCATAAGGAAATAATATTCATAATTCACTTGTAAACCTTAATAAATAACATTTCAAAATAACATCAAAAGTAAATATTCTTGAGCATCTAATGACAATACTTCATAGTATGGTATTATTAACGACTTTGACAAGGAGTCCCCAAGCGAAGTAGAATGCTTGAACCATCACTTTGCCTCCTCACATTTGCTCACCTGGAACCACATAAGGAAAAGGGGGTGAGATAGATGATCTCAATGAGTAAATGATAAAGCACATACATTATCACATATTCCTTTGAAAAGGAAACTCATATCTTATACACATAGTTCATGATTTTCAATTCATGAATCAAGTTGCAATTTAGCAAGGGTTCAATTTGGCAAGTTTGTAGAAATCACACATATGTGAAGGCTATTGCTCTATTACTCGAACACATTAAGGAAAGATGGCCTTATACCAAATTCCAACTCCTATCACATAGAAGGCATGAAGCTGATCAGGTCCTACAGCTAGAACTGCCCCGTTCTAGCTGAGGTGGATACATTACCCCTATCCATCGAGTTAAGACCATGTGCACAGGTTTTGATGATTACCTGCATCGGCACAAGGATTCTGCATAAGGGTTAAAGGTACCATAACTAGAGCTATTAGTATTCAAATATAACAATAACATTTAAGGCAACAATAACTTGTATCATAATAATAATGGCAATTTTAACTTTTGAACAAAAGATACAAAAGTAGTGTAGTTCCAAAAAGAATATGAGTTAAGGCAATAATCATAAGGAATTATCATAGGATAAACAAAAATGGATTTTAGACCAATTGTCCCTTAGCAACCCAAACTTTACAAAAAAATCACTTAATCATATTTTAAGAGAGAAAGAACTTGGGTTTCAAAGGTCACAAAGGCTTATATAATAAGATATCACATACTTGTAACATAACATAATGTTACTTACACTTATAGAATGAATACAATGTTTACTCACACTTGTAGCATGAACACATCGTTCACTCACACTTGTAGCATGGACATAGCGTTTACTCACCTTATGGTTCTTTTGCTCCTAGTATACATAGTCCTTTTAAAATTCTAAAGCTTCCCAAACTCTATCATGGTATTTAATTCAATACTTAGTATTTATTCAATCATGATGCTATCCTATCCTATAACTAGCCCATGCACATATAATATTTATATATACTTAGAGTTGCACATAGAAGTGCACTCATCACTTGCACTTCACATGTTGACTTTAAAAGTCTTACACACTTAGCCATTATAAGCAAAATGAAAACACATTACAATTATGTCAATACCTTTCTAAGGTCATTATAATATCATTATCTTAATATCAATTCACTTTAACAATCATCTTAGTACACTTCATACTTCCATACATGTGAACATAACAAATAATCTTTTAAGCATCATGCTTATCTCTTATGAGCCATTCATTCAATTGTGAGGCCTCACCCGAGCACCGGCCCGATCCGTGAAGGGATCAAAATGCTCTTCGAGAGAAACTCCACGATTGAAACTCGCTGTGAGTTCGAAAAATTGATTTTTGTATTTTGAAGGTTGAAAAAGTGAGTCGCCACTTTAATTTATTTATTTTAATTGGGAAAATTAAAGAAAACCCAACATGATTGACTCCAAAATAATTTGGTTTATCCCAATGGAAAAGTGCACCAATCCACGAGTGACCAAGGAGGGCTCGGGGATCAGGTTTTGGTAATTACACAATTTAAGAAAATATTATTTTCTTTAGCTTGGCTTGAAATGCAAAATAACTCTTGAAAAGGATTTTTTGTGTATGCATGAACAAGAATATAATGATGAATGAGACAGATATATATATATGAGGTGATGGAATGACAATAATAAATAAATAGGAAAGATAAATCCTACTTAATTATTACAATATCAAAACAAATGAAATAAAGGGGATCTTTCCTCTAGCCCTTATGGGTACTAGGGAAAGCACACATTCCCCAAAATAAACTGAAAACAAAATCACAAAATAAAGGATTAATGTGAATAAATAAAAGGAAAACAATATTGATAAAAAGATTTTTGGAGTTGATGCCTTTCAGAATGGTAGCCTGCGTATCCTATTGAATAGGAATCAAACTCCACGCAGTTCTCCCTTCTTGCGAAGGAGGGGTTTTAGAAATGTGTTGATTTGCTTATTAACTTAATTCTGATCCTTAAATTAATAAGTTTTTTTTTAGATCTTTTCAGTTTTAGATCTAAAGAAAATTCTAGATCTGAATTTAGAATTTTAAAATAAGAAAGGGATTATACCTTTGCTTTTCTTGGCTTTCGAACGAATGGAACTAGTTTGGCTCCGGATCTCAACTCCACCTTGAATTCAAAGGAAGCTTGGAATATGGATCTAAAAGCAGCAACTATGTGAGTATAAGAACAAAAAATATGCCTGAATTGCTTTGAAATGCTCTGAAAATGCTTTAGAATCTGTTAAGAATTGTTGGGATTCGTGTCAAACTGTCAAATGAGGCTGGAAGAGGCTCTTATTTATAAAGCTGACAGAGGAGGTGTCGGCGGTACGGACGGCGGCACCGGCGGCAGGCACAGCATGGCTGACACGCCGGCCGTCTGGGCAGCATTCCAGACATGCCACCATTTCGGCGGCATGATTTCCATGCCGCACTGGCGGCATGCTAATTTACCGGCAGCACGGCATGAGTGCCGCCTCCTGCGCGGCACGATTTCCATGCCGCACCAGCAGCATGGTAGTTGTACGGCGGCACATCATACGTGCCGCCTCCTGGGTGGCTCAAAAATTGTGCCTCCCTGCGCCACTCGCATGGCTCGATCTATTTCTGTCTGTTTCGGGCCCGTTTCAGCTCTGATTTGAGCTCTGCTTGATTCTATGGATTCGTAATTGAAAGATGGTCCACTGGAGGTGCATTTTTTAGGGTTCACAGCTGCCTCCCTTATCTGATTTGGCCGGACAGAGGCCAAATCTGATAAGTGTGAACCGGAGGCTTAGGATGCCATTCCGAACATTCTGAACGTCCCTTTCAGTATTGGGATTTATGGAAGATTTTCATGTATGATCTTTGGCTGTTATGATTCAGTTTGGACTATTTTCCAATTTTTAGGCTATTTTTGAATTTTCAGTTTTTCTATAATTTCTAGAGATTCTGGACTCCGATCGAGACTTTGTCTGTTTTGGGAGATGGATAAAAATCCTACGAATTCACTGCTTTAGACGGCACTGAATTCTGACTTGAAATGAGCTTGTTATGGCAAAACCACGTGAATTGGACCTGCGAATCAAAAAGTGAAAAAGATGTTATGATAGGGGGCCCACCTTTTCCTCTATATAAAGCTTTAACTTCTTCACTCTTTTCTCATAACTTCATTTGTCTCTCTCTTTCTTCTTTTCTCTCTCTCTCTCTAGCTTCTTTTTCTCTCAAATTTTACTCTCTCTCTTTTACTCTCTCCTGATGGATATCTTCAACCAGCCAGCAGCGGGTGCTGAAAATTCAGAGATATTGCTAAAAGAGCCGGAGCAGCACATCAGTTTTAATGGAACTATTCAGGTATGCTTTCCTTTTCCTGCACAGTTAAAAATAAAAAATTCTGATTACAAATTTTTTTTTTTACAAAAAATTACAGAGGACAAATTTAAGGCCCCGGGGTGGCCGTAGTGTCATGGAGCTGGTTCGCATTTACTTGACTAGTCAGGAGGCTGTTCGTCTGCATCTTGAACCCTCTGGACTGCTCGGGTGGTTGAAGCTGGATGTCAAACAGCCAGCTAATGCCATTATGCTCAAAGCATTAGTAGAGCGTTGGTGGGATACTACAAACACATTCCACTTTGGCTGCGGTGAGATGACAGTCACTCCCTTCGAGTGGAGCATGCTTACTGGTATGCATTTCAGATCTCGTCCCCTCGAGTTTTATTCTTCATGGATCGAGCGCTCTTCTGTAGAGATGGCCGCTCTTATTGGGGTTGATCCCCCTCGTGGGAGCCTAAGTGTCCCACGTTCTTGGCTTCACCAGACTTTGATGACTATGGGTCAGGCTCCTAGTCAGTATAATGTCGACCAGGGTGCTAGACTTTGTGCTCTGATTATCTTGATCTGCACTTTTCTGCATAACTACAAGGACTGCATAAATTTGAATATCCTGCGATCCTTGGAGAATCTGGACGAGATTGGGGAGTTCGACTGGGGAGGCGCTGGCCTTTGTGCCATGTATCATGAGCTGTGTAGCATCTCCCATGGCACGCTTTGTGGTCATGGTGGTACCTTCATTGTGCTTGAGGTTAGTATTACTCTGTGGTATTTTGTTGGTTGACATCTGCCTAAGTGACTGATAAAATTTTGTTTCCTGCAGTACTGGATTTATGAGCATTTTTCGACATTGGCTCCATCACTAAAAGAGCCCAATGCTATTGATCCTCCTTATCGACGCATTTGGAGGATGTCCAACAGACCTGACTTCATGATGAAAACATTTGATCAGTGCTGACAACTCTTTGCTACTGTGACCGCAGACCAGGTATTTCTCCGTTGATGTCTCTTACTATTTCATCCCCTATTACTGCATATTGCAATCTGTTTTGCAGGTGAGATGGTCTCCATTTATCAGATTTCTGGAGTGGATCCCTGATCGGATTAGGCCTAGCATAGCCTTGGCCTCTTGTCGACTCTTACTCCGCTATGAGTCTCTGAGGATGTTCTATTTGGGGGAAAGGGTAAGGGCACAGGTTACAAGAGACAGAGTTGTGCCACTGCCACCTCCGATAGATATGAGATTTAGGTTGGCTATCTTGAGAGAGGATGAGTGGGTTAATGGAGCTTCCTGTCTGGATTTTCTGTTGCCAGACGTAAATTATGACGACTTCTGTGAGACATCCTTGATGCATGGGACACCTCCCTTGGACAGAATGCGAGAGCCGTCTCATAGGAGGTCGAGTTCAGCATCTTCCCGAGCTCCTCCCTCCAGAGTTGGGAGTTTTTCACGGGCCGGCGGTACTGTTCCAGTTGGCAGCATCGGTCCTAGGGTCGGACCTTCAGGCATTATGGCCGGCCATTCAGGCTTTGCAGCTGATCCTGCTGGGGCTAGCCCTTCAGGGGCTAGCAGCTCTGCCCCAGCTCCAGCTCCAGATATTTCAGTGGGAGGACCGACAGATTCAGCTTCCTTGCCTACTGGTCTTGTCTACTTGCCAGCTTATCTGGATTATTTTTCTGGTGATGACCAATTACGTCGTTATCATCTTCCTAATGCACGTCCAGCCTTCTTTCCTACTATCCCTGAGACTGTGACAGAGGTAGTGACTTTTGCTTATCTAGAACTCTTATCCTTTTGACAGTTTTGCCTTGTACTGATTTCTGACATATCTTTCTTCCTCAGGTTCCCATGAGTTTTGTTCGTCATCACTACGACCTCTTGGGCCGATATGCATTTGCTTTGACCTCCTTTCTGCATGAGAGAGATTTGACGAAGGATAGTCATGAACAGGACGTGCCCAGGCAAGGACGCCGCAGACCCAAGCGTGGTTGCTAGAGACCTGTTTTATCATTTTTTTGCTTTTTCATGTATACATGTATGATGGATGTATGCATGATGTTTTGGATGTATGCTTATGTGACATTTTGGAAATGTATGACATGTTATGATTTTATGTATGTTTTGAATGATGTGGGTGCATGATATGAATGCGGATGTTTTGGCTGAAATAAGAATTCCATTACACTGCACCTTACGCTTTTCTCTCATTTTCTACTTGATTTTGAGAAAAATAAATGATTTTAAACCCGAAATCATGTAAAAACTCATTTTGAGGGAAGGAGGCAGAAGGAGGCAAGGAGAAGGAGGCAAAATAGCTTGGGCGGCACAGTAGGTGTGCCGCCGGTACGGGCGGAACGGCTACCATGCCGCCGCCTCAGGCGGCACGTCTGTCGTGCCGCTGCCATAGCGGCATGGCTGGCGTGCCATTGTACCTGGTGGCATGCTTACTGTGCCGTTGGCAGCCATTAACTGCAAGTCAGATCTGCCTATTTAAATAGCTTTTGGCCAATGTCAGTCCATACTTCTCGATTTTTGTGCCTCAAAAAGTCACTTTCAATCATTTTTTGCTCTCCATTAAAAATTTTATTTTTTATTTCTCACAATGGAGCCTTATTTCAGTCATGCGATGTTCTTATGGTGCAAGAACCTCACAAAAGTAGAGAGAATTAATTTAGGAAAGTATGGGGTAAGCGTTATGCCCACCCTAAGAGGAATAAAGGTGGATTGGAAATTTTTGCACGCCTGTTTGCGCTTTTAGGATCCAACTGCCCATGTCTTCAGGTTTGGGGCAAAGGACTTCTTGATTTGAGCACTGAGGCTGCTAGTCCCATGATGGTGGATGACTGGGTAGATCTAAATGCTGTGATAGCAGAGTTTCATGATCCCAAAGATTTTGAGGATGATAGGTGGTTCCATTTGAGGATGCGAGCTTTATCCTTCTGTCTAACTGCCAGATACATTTTTGTAAGCCCTACTGGTTGGGGTGATGCCAGAGTTATTGAGCTGATTCCGCAAATGGAAGAGGGGAGATCTATTGCAGCTATAGTGCTGGCTGAGACCATCATGAGTTTAGACAGGTCTTGTACTTCTGATGGGCCATAGTCGATTAGCCCTATCATCCTTCAGGTTAGTTGAATTATGACTTCTGTATTTCAAATCAACTATTTTTTTGTGTTTATGCTTATCTCTTCTGCACTTTTCAGATTTGGCTGAGAGACCATCTCCGGATAGTTGGACCTCCCACGAAGAAGGACTATTCTGCTTCATGGTATAAAACTCGGACCATTGTGATAAGGCGGGATTCTGAGAAAGAATGGATAAAATGGTTGATGGAGCTAGACTCTGACGACCTGCTGTGGAGGTGTGAATGGTATAAAATCAAAAGATTCATAACCATGAGTTTTGGCTACAAAATGGTCTATTTGCTGGGATTGAGGATGGTGACCTTTTACCAGGCTACTAGGGTTATGCGCCAAATGGGACATAGTCAGGACGTGCCCCCAGATGGTGCTTTGTTTGAGTATGTTCTGATTACCGAGACTATTGCCCGGGCTGTAAGAAATGGATGGGTAAGAGGTTTTCATGTTGTTCGCCTTGCTGACCAAGGTGGTAAATCCACACAGTATATTGATTGGTGGATAGCCAACTTTTGGAAATTAGAGAAGGCTAAAAGAGCTGCTATTCTTGAGGAGATAGAAAAAGAAACATAATTATTGTTTTAGTTTGGGATAAATTTTTGACCATGTCTGTATTTCTTTTAAATGTTCCAAAGCTTAAATGAGATAAAATAAGACATCATTATTTCATCATTTTTTTTCTTTGTTCTTTGTTGTTCTAATTTTTGCCTAAGCCGCCCTTTCGGGTTTTCAACTTAGCGAGCTTTTCATTTCATTTTTCTCAATGACACAATTAAAAGCCGAATGATCGTGAAAAATAAAAAAATGTTATTAATGAATTGGACTGAACCCGCACGGGCTGCCTACGTATCTCCTTACAATGACTTATTTTATTTCTTTTTTTTTCCTCTTTATGGAGAATCAGGTCCACATAGTTCTGACTTTGAGGAAATGAATGATGATCATGATTTGCAAATGCTATGCATGAGTTACAAGGATGCTTTATGCAAAGTATCTCTTGAGCTGATCCAAGTTGCACGGGCTAGCAAATTCTATGCCATCCAAGTCTGTCAAGATTGCCGCTCCTCCGGATAAAATCTTTTTGATTAGAAAGGGACCACTTCAGTTAGGTCTGAATTTTCCTCTTGGATCATAAACAGGCGCCCTTATTTCTTTCAAAACAAGGTGACCTTCTTGCAATCCTCTGTCTCTGACTATCTTATCAAAATGCTGAGCCAGTTTCTGTTGATAACCTTGCATCTGGTATAAGGCATCCATTCTCTTTTCATCGATGGCTAGAAGTTGGCTATGGTAACCTTTTGCCCATTCCACTTCGTCCAACTGGCTCTCCCTCAAAATGCGAGCTGACCTGATTTCTACCTCGATTGGTAGGACGGCCTCCATCCCATATACCAAAGAGTAAGGTGTGGCACCGGTTGGAGTACGCACTGTTGTTCTGTATGCCCATAAGGCATATGGCAAATGCAGATGCCAATCCTTATGGTTGTCTGCCATCTTTTGCAGTATACTCTTCAGAGTTTTATTTGCGGCTTCAACTGCGCCATTTGTCTGAGGTCTGTATAGAGAAGACTTGTGGTGTTGAATTTTCTCCTTCTTTAATAACAGAGCAACCTCCTTTTGAAAGTGAGACCCATTATCAGTAATGATATCAGAAGGGACTTCGTACCTACAAAAGATGTTGGTATGGATAAATTGGGCTACTCGTTTGGAATCCAAAACCTGGTAAGGTGCAGCCTCAACCCATTTAGAGAAATAGTCAATGGCCACCAGAATGAACTCGTGTTTGCCGAAAGATTTTGGGCTTATTTTGCTGATGACGTCAAGGCCCCAAGTTGCAAATGGCCAAGGCGTGGTGATAGGAGATAGAGGTACAGGAGGCTTCTTCTGAAGTTTTGCATAGATCTGGCACTTATGGCACCTCTGAACATACCTCGCGCAATCCTGATTCATGGTAAGCTAGAAATAACCCTGATTCATGATCTTGTGAGCTAGAGCAATTCCATTCATGTGTGGGCCTTCATTGCCACCATGCATCTGTTCCATGATCTATTGGGTTTCTAATTCAGTGACACATTTCAGATGGATGTTATCCCATGTCCGCTTGTAGAGTATTTCCCCGTTTGGAATGAAACTCTTGGAGAACTGTCTTAAAGTCCTCTTTTCTATCTTAGAGGCTCCTTCAGGATAGAGTCCATTCTTGATGTAGTTGAAAATATCCCAAAACCATGGCTTGCTATCAGCTACTTGTACATTCAGACAATGAGCTACACAGCCTGACTCGTGTTTAACTTCAATGGTAATTGGTCTGATTATGAAGTCATCGCTTATATCAAGCATTGAAGCGAGTGTTGCCAAGGCATCAGCAAATCTGTTCTTTGTCCTTGGTAGATAATGGAAAGACAGTTCATGAAAACTAGCTGCTAGTTCATTTAAACGCTTATGGTAAGGAACCAAGCGCTCTTCTCTGATCTTCCATTTTCCTAAGGCTTGGGAGACTATCAGATTCGAATCCCCATAAATCTCGAGGCATTTGATCCTGAGCCTTATCGCTGCTTCAAGACCGCAGATGCATGCCTTATACTCTACTTCATTATTTGTCACTTCAAAGTTCAACTTGATTGCAATGGGTAAGTTTTCCCTATTTGGTGTGAGGAATACAATACTGGCACTATATCCTTTGTTGTTGGACGCCCCATCGAAGTAAAGCTTCCAAACTTTGTTGTCAATTATCAGGATGTCTTCATCAGGGAATTCAGGTTTAACCCAATGATCATCCACTGGAGCTGCAGCTAGCTGATCAGCCACTATGCTACCTTTTACTGCTTTTCGCTGCACATATTTCAGATCATATGCAGCTAACACAGCCATCCACCTTGCCATCTTATTTTCAAGAATCGGCTTCTCCATAAGGAATTTCAAAGGGCTCTTGTCAGCAAGAACATGAGTTGGGAGCAAGAACATAAGAATCGGCAGACCCATACCAAAGCAAGGCACAGCTTTTCTGTAAAACTGTACTTGAGCTCATGAGACAGCATCCTCTTGCTCAGGTAATAGATTGCATTCTCCTTGCTGGAGTCTGGAGCATTTTGGGCAAGCATTGCCCCCATTGCTTCATCGGTTACTGATAAATAAAGCAACAAGGGCTTTCCAAACCTTGGCGGCTATAGCACTGGTGGGTTTAGTAAATATTGTTTGATCTGGTCAAAGGCTCTTTGGCAGTCATCATTCCACTGCTTGGAGGCTCCTTTTCTGAGTAGTTTGAAGATAGGACCACATACATCAGCCAATTGATTGATGAATCGACTGATGTATTGCAGTCGTCCAAGAAAACCTTTGATCCCTTTTCTGTTTTTAGAGGTGGCATTTCCAGAATTACCTTCGACTTAGCAGGGTCCACTTCTATACCCCTCCTGCTGACCATGTGACCCAGGAAGACTCCAGATGAGGCTCCAAAGACACATTTGGCAGGATTGAGTTTGAGATTGTATTGGCGAAGTCTAAGGAAGAATCGCCTTAATGCTTCTGAATGGCTTTCAACAATGGTGCCTTTGATTACCATGTCATCCACATAAACCTCAATTTCTTTATGCATTATGTCATGGAAAATCGTGGTTGCCATCCTCTGATAGGTTGCTCCAGCATTTTTAAGCCCAAATGGCATGACCCGGTAGCAATAGGTGCCCCATTCGGTAATGAAAGCTGTCTTTTCTTTATCAGGAGGATGAACCATGATTTGATTATATCTCGCAGCCAGATTGGTTAAGGAAACCAATTCAGAACCTGCCATACGGTCTACCAACAAATCAATATGAGGTAAGGGAAAATCATCCTTAGGACAGGCTTGATTCAGATCCCTGTAATCCACACACATTCTGACTTTGCCATCTTTCTTGGGAACTAGCACAATGTTGGCTAGCCAGGATGGATAGTTGATGGGCTCGATGAAATTATGATCCAGTAGCTTGGCAATTTCTTCTTTGATTAGAATAGACCATTCTGTCTTAAGTCTTCTCAACTTCTGTTTGACGGGCTTAGCATCTGGATAAACTGGGATTTTGTGAACTGCGATGCTTGGATCCAACCCTGTCATGTCTTTCGGTTGCCATGCAAAACAGTCTTGAAAGTCTCTGATCATCCTTTCAATGTGATCCCTGTCTATGCATGCAGATGCAATGTATGTAATTTTTTGTATGTCATGAGTGCCAGCATTGATGGGCTCTTTAATTGTGTCATCTTTCATTTCATTTATTTCATTTTTATTTGATGTCTCATTTAAGTCAGATTTAAAAGTTGGAACATCAAAGAAAAATGGAGAAACAGAGTCGTAAAAGAAAAGATTTTGACTTTTATTGATTTCAAATGGGGATATGTCCCAGTTTACATCAAAAGAAAAAGTGAGACCCTTAAGGTCAAATACATCATCAATAGAAGAAATAGACTCAGATTCAGAAGATGAATCTATCTCAGACGGGGACTCTGACTCAGGTATGGATTCTGGTTCAGACTCTGGTTCTGGTTCAGATGGATAGAAGGGGCTCTCCTCAAAGGACCAATTTTGCAGCTCAGTCTCGGTGGGCTGGATTAAGGTGGAAAGGTCAGTTTTCTCCTCCTCAACAGTGAGCACGGATACTTCATCAAAGAGACTAGCCTCCATGTTCTCTTCCCAATCTCGACTGAGTATGTAGATCGGTTCATAATCTTCTATCTTAAGCCAGACATCAGAGAAAATTTCAAATCCAGGAATCAGTTTTCCAGTAATAGGGCAAACCCAAGGCTCAGGAAAGTTACAGTAAGGAACTGTGTCACCTTCCTTTATAAAATAGCTGTTTAGGGTTTTGAAGTAAGGCTGCATGGGCCAGTCATAAACCTCACCTCTTTTAAGGGCAGCTATTCTGTCTTTGGCCCGATTCTCCATCTCTTCCATATCCTCATCAGTGGGCTTGTACCCTAGCCCAAATGGTGGTGTTGCCCAGGATAATTTAGGAAGGACTTCAAGCCCTGTTGGCTTCTTCCTAAACCTAAACCAGGAAAGTAATTCATTTTGCGGAGCATGTTAGCAATAGCAATATTCCCAAAGGGGTCAAAATCAAAGGGAACGAATTCTTTACCCAATTCACCCTCAATGTATTGTATGAAGGAGAAGCCTGAAAGTGGATAGGAGGATAGCTCAGGCTGAATTTCAAGAATAGGAACAGAGCTTGGAATGTCTGGTCTTCCATGCATGTCCCCTTTTACAGTTACGATCCCATTTTTGAAAGGGAACTTGACCTTCTAGTGTAGTGAAGAAGGGATAGCCTTTGCTTGGTGGATCCAGGGTCTCCCCAGTAATAAGTTGAAGCAAGAAGGTACATCAATCACTTAGAATGGTATGGTGAATGATGTTAGCCCAATGGTTACATCAATTATGGCTACTCCAAGGACCTCCCTCTTGGTGTTATCATACGCCCTTACAATCTGATCTGAAGGGGTAAAATTAGTAACCTTCAATCCTAAGCAGCTTGCCACTTTCAGAGGACACATGTTAAAAGCTGAACCATTATCAATGAGAACTATAGGCACAATCTTTCCTCGTGTAACCACTGTGATATATAAGGCATTGTTGTGGTTAGGATCTCCTTCTGGAATGTCAGTTTCTCCAGAAGTAATAGATACCCCTTTTGCAGCAGAGGTAATAGAAGCCACAAGATTTTCCAGTGTGATGTCAATTAGAGTTTGGCATTGATTCAACGCCTTGCAAAGAGCTTGGCGGTGAGGATATGAAGATTGGATCAAACTCCAAATTGAAATGTTGGCTTGTGTCTTCTTGAGTTGTTTAAGAATGGGGTCTTCGTCTGGTTCAAGAATCCCTTTTAATTTATCGGTTGATATAGAAATGGGTTGGGTAGGTTGTGTGTTTGGTTGGTTTTGGATAACTCTGCCACTTCTGGTGATGGCATCGATCTCCTCAACTAAGTTAGAGAGGTCTAGGACACAACAATAGCTGGGATTTGGCTTTATCAAGGAGATAGGGTCAACTCCCTCATGATCATTTATGGCATTTACTGTGTGGTTAGGCAGGGGGTTGGTGTTGATGTTTGGTCGGGCTTTTGGGGGAATCAGGTCATTGGAGTCAATGAGGTCCTGAATTCTGTGTCTAAGGGCCTTGCATGCATCTATTTTGTGCCCAGGTCCCTGATGGTAATCACACCTCTCATATGGGTTGTAGTTTTTGGGAAGTGGATTGGGGACTGGTTTTGGCTCCAGAAGTTTTACCATATTTCCCTCAAGTAGCTTTTTCAGGATGATACTCATGGGTACACCCCCAAGATCAGAAAACTGCCTCCTTTCAATGCGGATAGGCTTCTTGATTGTCATAGTATTAACTTCCCCCCCTTTCTGATTTGTTGAGGAAGTAACATTACCCTGATGAGTGGGCTTCTTGTATCTTGACCCTAATGGAGTGTCTTCTCTGATATGACCACTCTGTATTAAATCTTTGATTTTTGAAGCATTGGCAATTAGGGCTTTGAAGGAAGGTAGGTACTGAGTCTGTAGCCTTTCCTAGTAAACTGGCAAAAGGTTCTTGACAATGATGTCAATTTGCTCATTTTCAGGTGGTCGGTTTACCATTTGAGAAGCCTTCTTCCTCCACCTCATAAGGAATGAGGAAAAGGATTCCTTAGCATTCTGCTTGGTGGTCTCGAGGTCTCTTCTGGTTACATCAACCTCGATGTTATAATGATACTATGAAACAAAAATATTGCAGATGTCTTCCCAGGTCCGCTTCTTGGTGACATCCAAATCCACAAACCACTTCACAGCTGGTCCGGTCAGTGATTGTTGGAATAATTGGGCTAGAAGTTGATTATCTATACCCAATAGCTGCATAGCTCCCACATAGACTTTGAGGTGGGTCTTAAGGCAGGTAGTCCCATCAAATTTATCAAATTCAGGCATCCTAAATCTGGGAGGAACCCTTGCATCAGGGAACAAGCTTAAGGATTCTGTATCAATCAAATCCTCCTTCTTCTTCATCCCTAACAGCATCTTCTCCATGCGCTCCATCTTGTCCATGCAGGCTTTTATCTCAGGGTCAACCTCCTTCCTTTGGAAAGGATTCGCGGGTTGGGAGGTGGAGGTAGAAGTGATGTTTGGTGAGTTATTCTTGAGGAACTTGGGTGATGGGATTGGTAGTGGTGGGATGGCATCAGTGTTTGCCGTTTCTTTGTCTTTGGATTCGACTCTGGAAGTAGATCCATAGACAGGATAATAGGTGGGTTTCGGGTCAATTTTGAATGATTTTGGCTCAGTGGAGTTTTGGGCCAGAGAGGTCTGTTCCAGCATGGTTCAGACATCCTCCATGATTGCCCTCCTTTGGGCTCTCAGCATGTCTTGGAAAAAGGCCTCCTGCCTTTTCATGATGATTTCTTGATGCTCAGAAAGTTTGGAAAATAGTTCATCAAAGATCTCATCAGCCCTGGTAGTAGTGGTCTCTTCTCCAGCAACAGACATTTTTTCAACCTTTAGGATAAAGAAAAATAAAGCTGGGTCAGTTTCTAGCTTTGGTATGGAATGAACATCATGGATTATATTTGGGACCATGGGTTGACATGGGTTTTTGGGACTAGCAGTGTTTTGAGTGGAATTAAGACTCTCCAACTTTGTAAGGTTACATGCATGCATGTATGCATGAATGGAAAAAAAAGATTTCATGATAATGACATACCAAGTTTCAGTATTATGGTACATACAACCCTAAAGGAATGGTTCTATAAGTCATTACATGAAAGGATTAGGGTGGTTTTGAAGGGAACCCATCACACTAGAGATGCGATATACCTAACCACATGTGAGACAAGGAGCCTCGCGTGGGTCAAATGGTACGTGCATACTCGTTACACCTCTAAAAGGATTAGAGGATATGTCGTGGGCTGGATGATTTCACTATCGGCAAGCAGACCTAAGGAAGGTTGCCCACTCGATGTTACTTTCTATCCTTTGTTTTCCTAGGAAACTAGGGTCTTGTGGACAAGGAGTCCGATGCAGTGATGCATGAAAGAGTTATTTTGATTTTAAAGCCAAACTTTGGTATTATACCAAAAGTAATCCGCTTTATCTTTTATTTGAAAAAGATTTTAGGTCCCCAGTGGAGTCACCAACTGTGAGGCCTCGCCCGAGCACCGGCCCGATCCGCGAAGGGATCGAAATGCTCTTCGGGAGAAACTCCATGATTGGAACTCGCTGTGAGTTCAAAAAATTGATTTTTGTATTTTGAAGGTTGAAAAAGTGAATCGCCACTTTAATTTATTTATTTTAATTGGGAAAATTAAAGAAAACCCAACATGATTGACTCCAAAATAATTTAGTTTATCCCAATGGAAAAGTGCACCAATCCACGAGTGACCAAGGAGGGCTCGGGGATCAGGTTTTGGTAATTACACAATTTAAGAAAATATTATTTTCTTTAGCTTGGCTTGAAATGCAAAATAACTCTTGAAAAGGATTTTTTGTGTATGCATGAACAGGAATATAATGATGAATGAGACAGATATATATATATATATGAGGTGATGGAATGACAATAATAAATAAATAGGAAAGATAAATCCTACTTAATTATTACAATATCAAAACAAATGAAATAAAGGGGATCTTTCCTCTAGCCCTTATGGGTACTAGGGAAAGCACACATTCCCCAAAATAAACTGAAAACAAAATCACAAAATAAAGGATTAATGTGAATAAATAAAAGGAAAACAATATTGATAAAAAGATTTTTGGAGTTGATGCCTTTCAGAATGGCAGCCTGCATATCCTATTGAATAGGATTCAAACCCCACGTAGTTCTCCCTTCTTGTGAAGGAGGAGTTTTAGAAATGTGTTGATTTGCTTATTAACTTAATTCTGATCCTTAAATTAATAAGTTTTTTTTTAGATCTTTTCAGTTTTAGATCTAAAGAAAATTCTAGATCTGAATTTAGAATTTTAAAATAAGAAAGGGATTATACCTTTGCTTTTCTTGGCTTTCGAACGAATGGAACTAGTTTGGCTCCGAATCTCAACTCCACCTTGAATTCAAAGGAAGCTTGGAATATGGATCTAGAAGCAGCAACTATGTGAGTATAAGAACAAAAAATATGCCTGAATTGCTTTGAAATGCTCTGAAAATGCTTTAGAATCTATTAGGAATTATTGGGATTCGTGTCAAACTGTCAAATGAGGCTGGAAGAGGCTCCTATTTATAAAGCTGACAGAGGAGGTGCCGGCGGTACGGATGGCGGCACCGGCGGCAGGCGCAGCATGGCTAACACGCCGGCCGTCTGGGCGGCATTCTAGACGTGCGCCATTCCGGCGGCATGATTTCCATGCCGCACCGGCGGCATGCTAATTTACCGGCGGCACGGCATGAGTGCCGCCTACTGGGCGGCACGATTTCCATGCCGCACTGGCGGCATGGTAGTTCCACGGCGGCACGTCATGCTTGCCGCCTCATGGGCGGCACAAAAATCGTGCCTCCCTGCGCCACTTGCGCGGCTTGATCTGCTTCTGTCCGTTTCAGGCCCGTTTCAGCTCTGATTCGAGCTCTGCTTGATTCTGTGGATTCGTAATTGAAAGATGGTCCACTGGAGGTGCATTTTTGAGGGTTCACATCAATCAATCACTTCATCAACTCAAGACCATTATTCATTATCAAGTCATCATTACATCTGGTTTCATATTTTCCAATCACATTCACATTTTAATCACAATATAAGATTAAGATACCTTAAGTATACCTTAAGTATACTAAAGTGTCTATAGGCTTGTCTAAGGTCATACCTTCAACTAACATGCAATTTTATCATTTACTATACATACGTACATGTTAATAATTATCAAAATACATTGCATAGAAATTATAGACATTTGGATAAAAATCCCATAACAGGCTGAATGCATCATCAAAGGGAAAACTAAATTTTTCTTACTTTTCGCACTTCCCATCTATTACAGTAATATGTAAAAATATGGTTTGAACCAAGAGTTTCCATGTAAACACAACAAAAATCATTTTGGAATATTAATTCACATGAATCGGCAGCATATGATATTTCTCATATATGAAAATTCAATTTTTTGGGTTCTAGAGTATAAAACCATTAATTTTATTTTTTTCGGTATTTTTCAGTAATTACAGTAATATGTAAGTAGGTGATTTAAATCATTATTTTTCATTCAATAACAACAAATATCAGTTTAGAACAACATCATGTATAATTTAGTAGCTATAGATAAGATTTAAACAAAAAAATTCTAACTTTTAAGACTTAGGTAAAAATCATGAGTTTTCGCGCTTTCCATTCATTACAGCAATATGCCAACACATGATTTAAATCATTATTTTTCATTCAAACAAAATAAATATTATATTAGAATTCATTCACATACAAATTGGCAGCCACATGTTAAATTGATAATAGAATTTTCTAACTTTTAAGTTCTAGCACAAAAACCTTGAATTCCTTTGTTTTTCAAAACTTTTCAATCATTACAGAAATATGCAGAAATATAATTTAATCCAATATTTTTCATAAAAACAAATCAAAAATCAGTTTATAATGCAATTATACACAAATTGTCCCCCTTTAGTGATGTTTATGCATAAAAATTGAAATTTTAAGTTGTAGGATTCACCTTTGGAGAATTTCGCGGAAAGATTTGTGCTTTCGGTAGAGAATTAAATTCCTCTCTCAAAAACACACCCAAACTGAATTAATTCTGTAAAATTCAGTAGGCAAATAGTTCAAAATAATTTTCTCATAATTTATTTCATAGAAATCAGTTAAGGAATTGAAAGAGAAGAAAAACTCACAATTACGGTCAAGAAATTGCGAAACTGAAAGATGTTTTCTTAATTTCAGTAGAGAGAAGTATTTTGGGAGAATTTTTCTATCAAAATACAGAAGAATAGAATGATGGCTGCTGGGTCATTAGGGCTGGCCAAATTTTACATTATTATATGTAGGATTTTGGGCAATTTCCCCTAATACCCTTAAAGAGGTAGGTTAGGAGGGTTTTAGTATAGTGGGATTTTGGGTATCTAGGCTATTTATTTAAATTTAGGGCTGATTATAATTAATAAAAATAAAAATATTTTTCTTATTATTTTCATTAAAATTTTCCCTAAAATATTTATTTAAAAATTATTTTTAAATACTCAAAAAATTGTTTTATACTTAAAAATTGCCTTTATGCATGGAAATTCATTTTATTTAAAATAATTTTATTTTATGCTAATGTATTTCATATAAATCATTTATTTCACGATAATAACTCATATTATGCATATTAAAAAATTAATTTAACATACCACATACTCATCAATCACATAGAAGATAATTCCCATAAAAGCACACACTTAACTTTAATAGTTTTAAGTCAAGCAATTTGTCATAAAAATTTCTAGGGTACTTGTGGGTTGTTACATTCTCCCCCCCTTAAAATAAATTTGTCCTCAAATTTAAATTCTTACCTAATGGATCTTGAAAAGTTGAGGATGCTTCTGCTGCATCTCCTCCTCGGTTTCCCAAGTGCACTCATCTATCCTATGATTTCGCCATTGCGCCTTAATCATGGGTATCTCCTTGTTTCTTAACCTCTTCACTTATCGATCCACTATAGCTATTGGTGACTTCTAGTAGGATAGTTGCTCATCTAACATTATGTTTGGAGGTGACAGGACATGAGACAGATCTGACACATACTTTCTTAACATTGAGATGTGAAACACTGGATGCGCATGCACCATGGTTAGGGTAAGGGCGAGTCTATAAGGTACTTCCCCAATCTTATCTAGTATTTTGAAAGGACCAACGAAGCGAGGTGACAACTTTCCTTTCTTACCAAATCTCATAACACCTTTCATTGGAGAGACCTTCAAGAACATGTGATCTCCCACTGCAAAATGGATGTCCTTTTACTTAGGATCCGCATAACTCTTTTGCCAACTGAAAGCCACTTTCAGTCACTCTTGAATCAAAGGTACTTTATTGGTAGTTTCCTTAAGCAACTCAGGCATCTCCACATGCTTGTCTCTAGGTTCAATCCAACAAACTAGAGAATGACATTTTCTCCCATACAATGCTTCATATGGTGCCATGCCGATAGACAAATGATAGCTGTTGTTGTAGGTGAATTCAATAAAGGGTAAGCACTTATCCCAGCTACCACCAAAGTCCAGTACACACATGCTTAATATATCCTTTAGTGTTTGAATTATCCTTTTAGACTGTCCATCTGTTTGAGGATGAAACGCCGTACTAAAATCTAGTTGTGTTCCTAACGTTTCAGTAAATTCTGCCAAAACCTTGAGGTGAATTGAGTCCCTTGATCTGAGATGATGGAAATTGGCACTCTGTGTACTTTCATGATCTCATCCATTTACAATTGTGCATACTGAGCTACATAATATATGGTCTTAACTACCAGAACAATGAGCAGATTTTGTTAGTCGGCACTATAACCCATATAGAATCATATCTTTTGGAGGTTCTAGGTAGCCCAACTACAAAGTCTATAGTGATGAACTCCCACTTCCATTTAGGTATTCAAATTTCTTGTAGCAATCTAAAGGGTCGTTGATGTTCGTACTTAACTTGTTGGCAAGTTAGACAAGATGCTACAAACCTCGCCACATCCTTCTTCAATCCAGGCTACCAATAGTTAGCTTTCATATCATAGTATATCTTATTAGTTCCACGGTGCGCATGGTAAGGTGTCTGATGTGCCTCGTTCAATATCCTTTCCCTTAATCCATCCACATCAGGCGTGTATACTCTATCTCTGCACTTTAAAATTCCATTGACCATTTTAAACTCAAAGTTCTTTCCTTCTTTCACCTCATCCTTTAACTTCATCATGTGTGGGTCCTTACATTATGAATCCCTTATTTCTTCTATTACTTTATACTTCATTTGGAAATGCGCCAATAAAACTCTCGATCCTCCAATCTCTAACTTCAACCCTTGGCTAAACAATTTCTTTAATTCCTTCATGATTGGTCTCTTTCGTACAATTACATGGGCTAGGCTTCCCATCGACTTTCAACTCAAGGCATTTGCTACCACGTTCACCTTTCCAGGATGGTAAAGAATCTAACAATCATAGTCTTTCAATAATTCAATCCATCTCCTTTACCTTAGGTTAAGGTCTCTTTGGCTCAAGATGTACTGAAGACTCTTATGATCCATGTAGATCTCACACTTCATTCCATACATATAATGTCTCTAGATCTTTAGAGCAAAGACTATAGCAGCTAACTCTAAATCATGAGTAGGATAATTAACTTCATGCTTCTTAAGCTGTCGTGATGCATAGGCGATGACTTTCCCATTCTACATCAAGACGCAGCCAAGTCCTATTGGCAAGGCATCATAATAGATAGTGAACCCTTCTTCTCCTTCCGGTAATGCCAAAACTGGAGCTAATATCAAACACTTCTTAAGCTCCTGAAAACTCTTCTCACAGGACTCTTCCTAATTGAACTTAACTTACTTTCTGGTCAACTTAGTCAATGGGGCTGCTATTTTAGAAAAGTCCTGTATGAATCTGCGATAATACCCAGCCATGCCCAACAAACTCTATACTTCAAAAATTGTTATGGACCGTGGCCAACTTACTACCACTTCAACTTTCTTAGGATCAACTTGAATCCCTTCCTTACTTACTATATGTCCAAGAAAGTTGACAAACTCTATCCAGAACTCGCCCTTAGATAGCTCAGCATAAAGCTGATGATTACGTAGCATCCGAAGCACAATCCTCAAATGTTCTTCATGTTCTTCCTTATCCTTTGAGTAAATTAGGATGTCGTTAATGAAAATGATCATGAATTTGTCAAGGAATGGCTTGGATACTCGATTCATCAAGTCCATGGAAGTAGTGGGAGCATTTGTCAGACCAATGGTAGAACCATGAACTCATAATGTCCATATCTTGTGTAGAAAGCAGTCTTACAAATGTCTTCTCCATGGATCTTTAATTGATGATAACCATACCTTAAGTCGATCTTGGAGAAGTGACCAGCTCCTTGCAATTGATCAGAGAGGTCATCTATCCTCAGCAAAGGATACCTATTCTTCACAGTGACTTTGTTAAGCTGGTGGTAGCTAATGCACATCTGGAATGAGCCATCCTTCTTTTTCACAAATAGTACTGAAGTGCCCCATAGCGAACTGCTTGGTTGGATAAAACCCTTATTGAGTAGATCATGTAATTATGTCTTTAATTCTTTCAGCTCCATTAGTGCCATACGATATGGTGATATCAATATAGGTTGTGTACCAAGTAGCAGTTCAATGTTGAACTCAATCTCATGGTCAGGTGGTAATCCGGGTAAATCTTCTAGGAATACGTCCATGAACTCATCCACTACTAGAATGCTCTTATCTTGAATGGCGATCTCCTTGTCAATATTAATTACATAGCCTAGGTACGCTTGGCACCCTTTCCTTAACATCCTTCTTTCTCCTAAAGCCAATTTCAAGTTCAGAGGATTCCTATTCCTATCTCCTTGATACACAAACTCCTTCCTATCCTTGGTTCGAAACTTGACAAGTTTTTTTCTACAGTCAATACAAGCTTCATACTAATACAACCAGTCCATCCTTAATATCACATCAAATTCTAGCAATACTACCAGAAGTTTTTATCCATTAATATCTACATCACAACCCTTATACCCATACCTTACTTCCATCACCTCCCCTAAAGGAGTTGATACTACTAAAGGTTCATTCATTAATTCCTTATTTCTACTTAAACTCTTAACAAAACAAGGCGACACAAAAGAATAGGTAGCACCAGAATTAATCAAAAATTGTACACTAGAATTTTGCATGGGGATGATACCTGTGATGGCTATGTGCGAATCACGAGCCTCTCACTAATTTAAGGCGAAGACTCGACCCTTGCCTTTGTTCTCCATTATCAGTGCATTCCTAACTACTAGCCCTTTATCCTTGACTCTATGCCTTTATGATTTGAATGGTCTAGATTGTGGTCATGATGTGGTCCCATTCCCTTGACTCCTCATCTGAGGCCAATCCATTATGAAGTGTCCCATTTGTCCACACTTAAGGAACACACCAGAATCTTTTGGGCAAATTCTGGGATGCTTCTTTCCACATTTACCCAAGTGGGAAGTTCCTACTTAGTTTAACTAATCCATTGTCCGGAAGATGAAAATTCCTTCCTTGGGCCTCCTCCACCTCCATGTTGTCCCCTATGACCTTTGTTCGTATGCTTTCCCTTCTAGTCGTTAAGCTCATTTGGCTCTCTCCACCCTGTACCTCTTCTCTATTATCTTGGCCTTATCTATCAGCTTGGCAAAGGTTGGGAACTCCGTTGCTACCAATGAATTTAATAGAGGTGTGATCAGCCTTCTCAGGAAGCGATTGATGTGGCTAACTTTGGTAGGAATGATATTAACAACAAATCAACTAAGTCGATTAAACTCCTTAGCATAATCTGATACGGACATCCCTGGCTTTTGCTTCAGTTGCTCGAACTGTAATGCTCTATCTTTCCTTTTGCCTTCAGGTAAGAACTGATCCATCACTTCTTGTTTGAATTCTACCCACGTAGGTAGGTCTGCTCCGTAAAGCCATTCTTCAATAATTCTCTCATTCTAATACCAAGCTTCCTTCTTGAGTTGGAGTCCCACCAACTCTATCACTCAGACATCTAAGCAAGAAAGTCGACGGACTAGCTTGTCCATCTCGTCCAAGAACTCATGTGGGTCATCACCCTCCTCACCATAGAAGGTAGGCGGTTGCAACTTCTTAAACTCTGCTATAGTCATCCCTTCATCAGGTAACCGCTTCCTCTCTCTTCGAGTAGGTGCCACTATCGTAAGTGCTAGAATTCCATTCATTTCTTGCGTTGGTGGCACTTTCTACCTTTGAGCTCGTAGCTCATCTATTTCCTTGCGCAAGTCTCTCATTTTCTCGTGCATGGCATACACCTCTTGCAAAGATGCTTGCTCACTAGAGCCTATAGTCGCTGCCCTCAAGTTGGACCTTTCTCTTGATTGTATAGGTGCAAAGGCAGCATTCAATATAGTGTTCGATATGACATCATCATTATCCCTAATGGATTGGGCTACTGTGTGAACGTTCTTCTTGGGAGGCATTCTGCTTATCACCATAAGGGAATTTAGTACTAATCCCCTAACCTAACTCACTTAACCCCACCATTATACTAGCATAAGTCATTATGCATTTATCATATCACATCACTAAGCACATGTCATATATATATCACATATCACATTGTTTTGCACATATCACAATCAAATAGCATATATCTCATAATATTAAAATAACCTCCTATCATGCTATGTTAATCATATCATAACAATAAAATAGATCATCTCATACTAGGTAACTAGGCAATCAAAGGAAAATCATTCATATCATATAAGTACTATATTGTTACGTTGATCATCACCATCTACTCGACCTAGCCCTCATGTGTCCACCACCAGGGCAATTAAGGGCGACATGGCCACTGCTGCCACATCGATAACAAAGAAGATCTCCATCCTTATGGTGACTAGTCTAAGATGCAGACCTCACTAGCAAGTCGTCTCCTCCATTCTCCTCAATCCCTGACTTAAGCTACTCCATATCCTCCCTCAAGGCATGAATCATAAGCTTAAGACATCAGTTTTCCTCCTTCTAGTTCGAATAGTTATCCTCCAATTTTTGGATCTTACTATAAACCTAATCACGATCCAAGCACTCCTCAGGGTCCTACTCTTCATCAAGGGTCTCCTCCCTTGTAGGACGAATCACAGATATGACTCTCTCAAACATCTGCGATGAAGTCCTCTTACAGGTCACACGGGGTGCTCTGGGTTGTGGTCCTCGAGTAGGTGTAATCTTCTTGGTCATCTGTCAAAAGAATCATAAGGCAAGCAAACAATAATAAGGATTACTAAAACCTATTAGGATTTTGTGGAACTATGCTAGTGATAGACTACAAGTGACATGACAGGAAAATTCCTATACTCCAAGATTATACTTAAACAACTCATATAAAATAAGCCTAAACTAGACTTTAAAAACTACAGCTCTAATACCAACTTTGTCACATCCCAACTTCAGAGATATGATGGTCTTAGAACATGGTGAGACATAAGGTCACCCATACCTGTAGAACTCACTTACACATAAATAAATCATGCTAAGGATAGTACTAAACCTCATACAATAACTCATTTAAAACCTTTATTTGAGAACCTTTAATTGTGGAAGACAGTCATTAGACACTTCACATATAATCTGTAAGGAAATAATATTCATAATTCACTTGTAAACCTTAATAAATAACATTTCAAAATAACATCAAAAGTAAATATTCTCAGAGCATCTAATGGCAACACTTCATAGCATGGTATTATTAATTACTTTGACAAGGAGTCCTCAAACGAAGTAGAATGCTTAAGCCATCACCATGCCTCGTCACATTTGCTCACCTGGAACCACACAAGGAAAAAGAGGTGAGATAGATGATCTCAATGAGTAAATGATAAAGCACATACATTATCACATATTCCTTTCAAAAGGAAACTGATATCTTATACACATAGTTCATGATTTTCAATTCATAAATCAAGTTGCAATTTAGCAAGGGTTCAATTTGGGAAGTTTGCAGAAATCACACATAGAGAGTGAAGGCTATTACTCTATCACTTGAACACATTGAGGAGAGGTGGCCTTATATCAAATTCCAACTCCTATCACATAGAAGGCATGAAGTTAATCAGGCCCCACAGCTAAAACCGCCTCTTTCTAGCTGAGGTGGATACACTACTCTTATCCATCGGGTTAAGACCATGACCACAGGTTTCGATGATTACCCACATCGGCATAAGGATTCTACATAAAGGTTCAAGGTACCATAGCTAGATCTATTGATATTCACATATAACAATAACATTTAAGGCAACAATAGCTTGTATCACAATAATAATGGCAATTTTAACTTTTAAACAAAAGATACAAAAACATTGTAGTTCTACAAAGAATATGAGTTAAGGCAATAATCACAAGGAATTATCATCAGATAAACAAAAATGGTTTTTGGACTAATATTCCTTTGGCAACCCAAGCTTTATAAAGAAATCACTTAATCATATTTTAGGATAGAAAGAACTTAGGTTTCAAAGGTCACAAAGGCTCACATAATAAGATATCACATACTTGTAATATAACATAATGTTACTCACACTTATAAAATGAATACAATGTTTACTCACACTTGTAGCATGAAAACAGTGTTTACTTACACTTGCAGCATGAACACAGCGTTTACTCACCATGTGGTTCCTTTGCTCTTAGTATACGTAGTCCTTTTGAAACTCTAAAGCTCCCCAAACTCTATCATGGTATTTAATTCAATACTTTGTATTTATTCAACCATGATGCTATCCTATCCCATAACTACCCCATGAACATATAATATTCATATACACTAAGAGTTGCACAAAGAAGTGCACTCATCACTTATACATCACATGTTGACTTTAAAAGTCTTGCACACTTAGCCCTTATAGGCCAAATGAAAACACATTACAATTATGTCAATACCTTTCTAAGGTCATCATAATATCATTATCTTAATATCAATTCACTTTAACAATCATCTTACTACATTTTATACTTCCATACATGTGAACTTAACAAATAACCTTTCAAGCACCATGCTTATCTCTTATGATCCATTCATTCAATCAATCACTTCATCAACTCAAGACCGTTATTCATTGTCAATTCATCATAACATCTAGTTCCATATTTCCTAATTACATTCACATTCTAATCACAATATAAGATTAAGATACCTTAAGTATACCTTAAGTATACCAAAGTGCCTCTGGGCTTGTATAGGGTCATACCTTCAACTAACATGCAATTTTATCATTTTCTATACATACATACATGTTATTAATCATCAAAATACATTGCATAGAAATTATAGACATGGGGATAAAAATCCCGTAACAAGCCGAATGCATCGTCAAAGGGAAAACTGAATTTTTCTTACTTTTCGCACTTTCTATCTATTACAGTAATATGTAGAAACATGGTTTGAACCAAGATTTTTCATGTAAACACAAAAAAAATCATTTTGGAATATTAATTCACATGAATTGGCAGCATATGGTATTTCTCATATATGAAAATTTAATTTTTTGGGTTCTAGGGTACAAAACCATGAGTTTTCTTTTTTTTGGTATTTTCCGGTCATTACAGTAATATGTAAGCAGGTAATTTAAACCATTATTTTTCATTCAATCATAGATAATATCAATTTAAAACATCTTCATATATGATTCGGCAGCTATAGATAAGATTTATATAAAAAAATTCCAAGTTTTAAGACTTAGGTGAAAATCATGAGTTTGAGCGCTTTCCATTCATTATAGCAATATGCCAACACATGATTTAAATCATTATTTTTCATTCAAACAAATATCATATTAAAATCCATTCACACAAAAATTGGTAGCCACATGTTAAATTGATAATAGATTTTTCCAACTTCTAAGTTCTAGCACAAAAATCTTGAATTCCTTTGTTTTTCGAAACTTCCCGATCATTACAGAAATATGCAAAAATATAATTTTATCCAATATTTTTCATAAAAAAAAAATCAAAAATCAGTTTAGAATGCAATTATACACAAATTTCCTCCCAATGTTTATGCATAAAAATTAAAATTTTAAGTTACAAGATTCACTTTTGGAGAATTTCACGGAAAGATTTATGTTTTCGGTAGAGAATTAAATTTCTCTCTCAAAAACACATCCAAACTGAATTAATTCTATAAAAATCAGTAGACAACTAGTTCAAAATAATTTTCTCGTAATTTATTTTATAGAAATCAGTTAAGGAATTGAAAGAGAAGAAAAACTTACAATTACGGTCAAGAAATCGCAAAACTAAAAGGTATTTTCTGAATTTTCGTAGAGAAAAGTATTTTGGGAGAATTGTTCTGTCAAAATATAGAAGAATAGAGTGATGGCTGCTGGAACATTAGGGCTGGCAAAATTTTACATTATTATATGTAGGATTTTGGGCAATTTCCACTAATACCCTTAAAGAGCTAGGTTAGGAGGGTTTTAGTGTAGTGGATTTTTGGGTATTTGGGCCATTTATTTAAATTTAGGGCTGATTATAATTAATAAAAATAAAAATATTTTTCTTATTATTTTCATTAAAATTTTTCCCTAAACATTTATTTAAAAATTATTTTAAAATATTCATAAAATTGTTTTATGCTTAAAAATTGCCTTTATACATGGAAATTCATTTTATTTAAAATAATTTTATTTTATGCTAATGTATTTCATATAAATCATTTAATTCACAATAATAACTCATATTATGCATGTTAAAAAATTAATTTAATATGCCACATACTCATTAATCACATAGAACATAAATTCCCATAAAAGCACACACTTAACCTTAATAATTCTAAGTCAAGTAATTTGTCATAAAAATTTCTAGGGTAAGTGTGGGTTGTTGTGTTTTGTTGGGCACTTTGCTCCCTTAATAGGGAGTGATGTCCGAAAATGCTTTTGTTGGGCACTTTGCTCCCTTAAAAGAGAGTGATCTCCCCTATCATTTTGATAAGCACTTTGCTCCCTCAATAGAGAGCGATCTCCTAGATCATTTTGTTTTTGGAAAGGAACCATTAATGAAATTTTAAATAACAAGGGGCCTTTTTATTTCTCTATTTATAGTTCATCTTTAGGTGTTAGATGTTCCAAGTATGAGGAACTTCCACCCCATGTATGGTTACAAGTTTATAAGTAGCTGGCCTTATGACTTTTTGCACTTTGAATGGTCCTTCCCAGTTCAGTGCAAGCTTGCCCATTCCCTCTCTTTTACCTGTAGCTTTGAGGTATCTCATGACTAGGTCTCCTTTATTGAATACTCAGGCTTTTACTTTTTTTATTGAACTAATTGCTCGCTTGATGTTTGAATATAGCCATTCTGATAACTGCTTTTTCTAGAAGTTCTTTAAGGAGATTCGATCCACTCTTCTCGCTTGGTTATTCACTTCATCATTGATAAAATTGACCTTTCCACTAGGTAAGCCAATGTCCACTGGGATAACTGCTTCTATACCATACATCAAACTAAAGGGAGTTTCCTAAGTATGTTGTCTTAAAGTGGTTCGATATGCCCAAAAGACATGACGGAGTTTGTCCACCCATCTTTGGCCGTATACTTTTAGTCTTCTTTTTAAGCCTTGGAGAATCATTCCATTTGTCACTTCAGCTTATCCATTTGTTTGTGGATGAGCTATCAAGTCTTTAACAGAAGGTCCTAACTTTAGTGTTGTCGAATTGCTTTCCATTGTCATTAACAAGCTGATAAGGTATACCAAATTGACAAACAATGTTTCTCCATAGAAAGTTAATAACTTTGTTTGCAGTTATGCTTGCCAGAGGTTTGGCCTTTACCCACTTTGTGAAGTACTCCACTACTACAAGTAGAAATTTCTTTAACCCTAAGGCCATAGAGAAAGGGTCCACTATATCGATCCCCCACTTTACAAATGACCATAGGCTGGTGATTGCCATTTGTTCTACTATTGGCATATGTTTCCATTAGTAAATTTTTGGCATGTTGGGCATTTTCTTACAAAGGTGATTGCATCCTCTTTCATATGGGGCCAATAGTATCCTTGTCTGATGATTTTGGTAGCCAAAATTTTTCCTCTAATATGCATTCCACAGCATCCTTTATGTATTTCTTGGAGGATATCTTTTGCTTCACTTCGTCTAAGACACCTTAAGCAAGGAATTGAAAAGGCTCTTTCATATAATATTTTGTTATGAATGGAGAAGTGGGCACTCCGCTGCTTGATTTTCTTTGCTTCTTTAGGGTCAGTGGGCAGCTCATTTTTCTCTAGATAGACTTTTATGGGATCCAACCAGTTCTTCGTCTATGCCCTTTACCTCTTTCCTCTTTTGAATGCTAGGACATGCCAAGTACCCTATAAAGATCTTCCTAGGTAGCTCGATTGGGTGGGTGGTAGCTAATTTTGAAAGGCCATTTGTCTGACTATTTTGTTCTCTTGGGATCTTATGAAATTATAGTTCTATTCCTTTCTGTTTTATCTTTTGAATTATGGCTTTTGTTTTTTGTAAGTAATCGATCACGGTAGCCTTTTTAGCCTCAAATTCTCCTAGTATTTGCCCGATGATGAGCTATGAGTCACTATAAATATAAAGTGACTGCAATTAAAGGCAATCTGTGAACATTAGCACTTAGATTATGGCTTTATATTTTGTGCTATGTTAATGGTCTCAAATCCTAATCTAAATTCATATTCTAGCGAAAAATGATGGCCATTATTCAAAATGATCTTAATTCTACTACCATCTTTGTTGCTAGCTTCGTTAACAAATAATTCCCATCTTGATCCATTGTTTCTAGTATGCTCTTTTGTCATCACTTTTTATGTTATCAAGCTAGCTTCCTTTTTTTATTCTTATGAATTGAATGAGCAATCTGATATGAAATTAGTGAGGGCTTATGCCTTGATTGTCGATCTAGGATTATACTGAAGGCCGTATTTTCCTAATTCTACCAACCAGCACAACATCAGATGCGATGTCTCTAGTTTGTGCAATGTTTTTGGTAAGGGCTGGTCGGTCACCACCATACCTTAGTAAGCTTGCATGTAGACTTTGAATGTCCTTGTAGATAGTACTAAGGCATAAGCTATTTTTCAATGGGAAGGTAGTTCAACTTAGCACCATGCAAGACCTTGTTGAAATATTAGATTAGTCTTTGTGTATTTCCTTACTCTCTTATCAAAACTAAGTTCACTGCCTGTTGTGATGCTAATAGGTAAATGAGTACCTTTTCTCTAGGTATTAGGCAACTCAGGACCTTTTTTGAACTAAGATATGTTTTCAGCTCATTAAAAACATATTGGCAATCTTTGGTCCAATCAAAAGTGGTGGTCTTTCTTAATTTTTTGAAAAAGGAGAGATATTTTTCAGCAAATCTTAAGAACCTATTTAGGGCAACAATCTTCCCTATGAGTTTCTATAGTTCTTTGATATTGCGAGGTGTGGTCATGTCCAAGATTGCTTTTATTTTGTTTGGATTCAGCTTGATCCCCCTTTCACTCATCATGCACCCTAAGAACTTGCCTCTCTAAATGAAGAAGGCACACCTTTTAGGATTTAGCAACATTCTATATTCATTTATCACTCCCATCACTTTGGCTAGATCCTTTAAGTGGTCTTCATAACTTTCGCTCTTGACGATCATGTCATCTACATATGCTTTTTGGTTTTTGCCAAGCTACTTTTTGAACATTTTATTTACCAATCTTTGGTAAGTTGCTACAACATTTTTAACCTAAAAGGCATAAAGATATAGTAGTAAATTCCTTTCTTATTTATGAACAATGTCTTCTCCTTGTCATCAAGGTGCATAGGATTTGGTGATATCCTTGCTACACATCCAACAAGGATAAATGTTTACTATAGTCAAATCCACCGGTTTATCAATCATAGGTAAAGGAAAAGAATCCTTTGGGCATGCTTTGTTTAGGTTGGTGAAATCCACACACATCCTATATGATCCATTCAATTTCTTTACCAATACTAAATTGGCTAGCCATTCTGGGTATTGCATCTCTCTTACTAGCTTCCATTAATTTATCCATCTCACTATCTACAACAACTTACCTTTCTGGCTCAAAGCACCTCTTCTTCTGCTTGATTAGCTTGAATGTAGGGTCCACATTAAGCTCATGATGAGGATATCAGGGCTGATACCTTTCATATTAGCTATGGACTATATGAATTCGCTATTAAAAATTGGTGCACTTAGGCTTTCTATTCTTCTTCTAGTGAGGCATTCACCAACATATATTTCCTAAATCTTTTCCTCCCATATGTAGTTTCTCTAACTTTTCTATAGACTCAATTTATGTGAACCCTCAAAATTGCACCTCCAGTTGATTGATTTTTCATTACGAATCCATAGAATCAAACTGGGCTCAAATCGGATAAAAAATAGACTAAAATCTAGCAAAATAGTGGAAAACCAAGTCCATCCGGGCAAATCAGGGTCAGACTAGCTCCAGCAGCATGCTACGTGTACCACCAAGTCGAGCAGCATGCCCAATATGCCGGCAACATGGTGCCACCTGGCCGGCCAGTGTGCCGCCATCAAAATTCAGTGCCGCCATTCACCTGTCCTCTATAAATAGAGCTTCCATTTAGCTCTTTGGGAAGGATATTTGGAGATAAAAATTCACCTAGATGGTCTTCTTTCTATGCTAAAATTCTGCTAAATAAAAATTAAAATAATACTAAAATCTATCACTCTAAATTCTTTTAATTTGCAATTATTATTCTATTTTGCTAACCTTTTTTGTTTAAAGTTCAACTTCAAGGTTCCCTAATCCAAGGTGGAGCTTAGATCTAGTGTAAAGCTCGCCCCATTCATCTGAAAGTCAAGAAAAACAAAGGTAAGTTCCTTTTCTTCTTTCCACCTCTAAAATTCTAAATTCATATCTAGAATTCTGTCTTTTCTACCTTTCTTTAGGTCTAAAATATAAAAGATTTAAAATTTATTAATTTAAAAGTCATAATTAAATTAATAAGCTAAACTAAAAATTTTTCCAAAACCCCTCCTTCGCAAGAAGGAAGAATTGCGTGGGGTTTGATTCCTATTCAATAGGATACGCAGGCATCCCATTCTATAGGGCATCAACTCTAAAATCTTTTTTAATAACATTTTGCCCTTCATAATTACAGTTTAAGTTTCATTTTACTTTGTTATTTATTTGTATATGCGCTTTATTTTTTATTCTTTATGTTTATTTCTTTAATTTAGTTGGGGAGTGTGTGTCTTTCCTAGAATCCTATAAAGGCTTGAGAAAGGATCCCCTTTTCAAGAAGAACGTGTGCTTTTATTAGTACCCACAATGGCTAGAGGAAAGATCCTCTTTATTTCATTCATTTTAGTTTTGTAATAATTAAGTACGATTTATTTTTGCTTATTTATTTATAACTATCATTTCATTTTACCATTTATAACTGTTTCATTCATCATTTTTACTCTTGTTTATGTATACACTAAAATTGCCTTTTTTTTAGAATTATTTTGTAACTTTTAGCCAAATTGAAGAAATTGTATTTTCTCAATTTGTTTAAATACCAAAACCTTATCCTCGAGCCTTCTTTGGTTACTCATGGATTAGTGCATTTTTTTCCTTTAGGATAAGTCAAACATTTTAGAGTCAATCAATTTAGGTTTTCCTTTAATTTTCCCAATTAATATAAGTAAATTAAAGTAGCAACTCCCTTTTACAAATAACAAACTACAAAACCCAATTTTATGAACTCATAGTGAGTTCCAATCATGGAGTTTCTCCCGAAGAGCATTTCGATTCCTTTTAGCGAATCAGACCGATGTTCGGGTGAGGCTTCACAGTTTACGACTCCACTGGGGACTTCAAAATATTTTTCAAATAAAAGATAAAGTGGATTACTTTTGGTAAAATACCAAGTTTGGCTTTAATGTGAAACAACTCTTTTCATGCATCACTAAATTAGATTCCTTGTCCAACAAAAAAAAAAAAAAAAAAAAAACCTATCTTCCTAGGAAAATAAAGGATAAAAAGTAACATCGAGTGGGCAATCTTCCTTAGGTCTGCTTGTCGATAGTGAAATCATCTAGCCCATGACATGTCCTTTAATCCTTTTAGAGTTGTAACGAGTATACACATACCATTGGACCCACACGAGACTCCTTGTCTCACATGTTGTTAGGTATATTGCATCTCTAGTGTGATGGGTTCCTTTCAAACTATATTAACCCTTTCATGTAATGGCTCATAGAACCTTTCCTTAAAGCTATATATACCCTAAAATACTAAATTATTGGTATGCTACTGTCATGAAATCTTTTTCATTCATTCATACATGCATACATGCATAAAACCTTACAAATTTAGGAAGTTTAAACCTCACCCAAATACTGCTAGTCTCAATCCAATCTATCTAAACCCATGTCAACTTATGGTACCTTTTATCCTTATCAAATTGTTGTGATTAGGATTCCATTATTTGATCTTTATCCATACCTAAGCTAAAAACTGACCTAGCTTTATCTTTTTAAACAAAGGTTGATAAGATGTCTATGAACGGAGATGAAGTCACTATTACCAGAGTTGATGAGATCTTTGATGAGCTTCTTGCTAAGCTTTCTGAACAATAGGAGACCATGATGAAGAGGCAAGATGCCTATTTTCAAGACATGCTGAAAGCCTAAAGAAGGGCTATTATGGAAGATGTCCGCATCATGATAGACAAGAACTCCCTAGCCTAAAGCTCGACTAACCCAAAACTACTCAAACTATACCTAAAGCCCACTCTTTATCCTATTTTTGGATCTGCTTCTAGAGTTGATTCGAAAGATAAGGAGCCTGCAACAACTGATGCCATTCTACCATTACCCATTCCATCACCTGAATTCCTTAAAAACAACTCACCCTATCAACCTATGACAATTCAACCACCAAATTTTACCACTACTCTCACTTCCCAACTCGCAAATCCTTTCCAAGGGAAGGAAGCCAATCATGAACTCAAGGCCTTTATGGAAAAATTTGAGCACATGGAAAAAATGCTGAAGAATCTGAAGAAGAAAGAGGATATGGTTAATATAAGCTCCCTAAACTTATTTCCAAATGCAAGAGTTCCTTCTAGGTTCAAGATGCTAAATTTTGACAAATTTGATGGAACTACTTGCCCTAAAACCCATTTTAAGGTGTATGTGGAGGCCATGCATCCTTTAGGAGTGGACAATGAGCTCCTTGCTTAATTGTTCCAACAATCTCTGACTGGTGCTACTGTGAGGTGGTTTGTAAACCTGGATGATTCCTAAAAACGGACCTGGGATGACATTTGCAATATTTTTGTTAAACAATATCACTATAACATTGAGGTTGATGTTGATGTAATAAGAAGAGACCTCAAAACTACCAAACAATATGCAAAAGAATCCTTCTCTTCATTCTTTATGAGATAGAGGAAAAAGGCTTCTCAAATGGTGAATCAGTCTCCTAAAAATGAACAAATTGATATAATTGTCAAAACCCTTCTTCCAATTTATCGAGATAGGCTATTGACTCAATACCTGCTTGACTTTAAAGCCCTCATTGCTATTACTTTAAAAATTGAAGACCTAATTCAGAATGGGCAAATTAAAGAAGAATCTACATTTGGGTCAAGGTATAAGAAGCTGAGACACCAAGGCAATGTAACTTCCTCAACAAATCAGAAAGGGGGGGAAGTTAAAGCTTTAACAATCAAGAAGCCTCTTAAGATTGAAAAGAGCAATTTTCTGACTTAGAGGGTGTGCCCATGAGTGTTATTCTTAAGAAATTGCTTGAGGAAAACATGGTACAATTCCTTGAACCTAGACCAGTCCCTAATCCATTACCTAAAAATCACAACCCAAATGAGAGGTGTAATTACCACCAAGGACCTGGGTACAAAATTGATGTGTGCAAGGCCCTCAGACACAGAATCCAATACCTCATTGACTCAAATGAACTTTTACCACCAAAAGCCAGACCAAATATGACCACAAATCCCCTATCTAACTATACAATCAATGTCATTAATGATTATGAGGGAGTTGACCCTGTCTCCTTGATTGAGTCAAATCTCAACTATTGTTGTGATTTAGACCTCACCAACCTAGTCGAGGAAGTTGATGCCATCACCCAAAGTGGCCCCAAGCCCACAAAATCCAAACACTCAACTTATCTAACCTATTCCTGCACCAACTGATAAAATGAAAGGAAGTCTTGAACCTAGCGAAGATCCTATCCTTATACAACTTAAGAAAACTCAAGCAAACATATCAATTTGGAGTTTAATCCAGTCTCTTATCCTCACCGCTAAGCAATTGAAAATCTTGATGCTTCCATCACCAATACTAGTAAAGGGATATCCATCACCTTTTGGGAAAATGACATTCTAGAAGGGGACTCTGACCATAATAATGCCCTATACATTATGGTTGTGACTCGAGGAAAGACTATGCCCATAGTTCTCATTGATAATGGCTCAGCCTTGAATGTGTGCCCTTTGAAGGTAGCTAGCTATTTAGGGCTAGAAGTTACTGATTTTACCCCTTTTGATCAGATAGTAAGGGCTTATGATAACACTAAGAGAGAGGTTCTTGGGGTGGCTACTATAGATGTAACAATTAGGTCAACATCCTTCACTATCCCCTTTCAAGTGATTGATGTGCCTTCATGTTTCAACCTGCTACTTGGAAGGCCTTAGATCCACCAAGCAAAGGCTATCCCTTCCTCCCTACATTAGAAGGTCGAAATTCCTTTTAGGAGTAGGGTTATTACAGTCAAAAGGGATATGAATGGAAAACCTGACATCCTAAGCTTTGTTCCCATCCTTGAGATCCAACCTGAGTTGTCGGCTTATCCACTTTCTAGCTTCTTTTTTATAAAGTACATTAAGGGCATAGAGGGTAAAGAGTTTTTCCTATTTGATTTTGACCCATTTTGGAATATTGTTGTTTCTAACATGCTCAGAAAAATGAATTACTTTCCTAGTTTAGGTTTGGGAAGAAGCCAACAAGGCTTGAAGTCTTTTTGGACTATGTAGTTGCAATGCCACTAATTGTGTTGGGATATGAGTCCACTGATGAGCACCTTATGAAAATGAAGAAGAGGGCTATGGAAAAAGCAGTTGCCCTTAAATGAGGTGAGATCTATGATTGGCCTATATGCCCTTATTTTAAGACTTTAAATGGCTACTTTATGAGGGAAGTTGACACAATTCCTTATTGCAACTTTCCTAAGCTCTAAGTCTACCCCATTACTGGAAAACTAATCCCCACGTTTGATATCTTTTTTGATGTTAAGCTTGAGTTAGAAGATTGTGAACCAATCTATATGCTTAGTCAAGATTGGGAAGAGAATATGGAGGCTAGTCTTTTTGATGAAGTATTCATGCTCGCTGTTGAGGAGGAGAAAACTGACCCTTCCACCTTAATCCAGCCTACCAAGAATTGGTCCTTTGAGGATAGTCTTTTTATTTTTCGAAATTAGAATCATCTTTAAACTCATCTTCTGAATCCGAGTCTATTTCTTTTATTTCTTCTAATGATAGTGATGTAACTGACCATGAGGGTCCAATTTTCTAATTTAATATAAATTAGGACATATCCCCCTTTGAATTTAATAAAAAGTTTGCCTCTTTCTCTTATGATCCTATGTCTTCATTTTTCTTTGATTTTCTAACTTTTAAATCTGACTTAAATGAGACATTAAGTTAAAAAAATGAAATAAAAGAAGATGCAATTAAAGAGCTAATTAATGCTGGCACTCATGATATACTAAAAACTACATTCATTACATCTGCATGCATAAACAGGGGTCACACTAAGGAGATGATCAAAGGGTTTCAAGACCATTTTGCATAGTTTCCAAAGGACATGACAGGTTTGAATCCAAGCATAGCAATTCATAAGATTCCAATTTACCCAGGTGCTAAGCCTATTAAGCAAAATTGTGAAGGCTCAAGATAGAATGATCCATACTAATCAAAGAGGAAATTGCGAAGCTGTTGGACCATAATTTCATTCAACGCATCAACTATCCATCCTGGCTTGCTAACATTATGCCAGTTCCTAAGAAAGATGGCAGAGTCAGAATGTGTGTAGACTATAGGGATTTGAATAAGGCTTGTCCTAAGGATGATTTTCCCTTACCTCACATTGACCATCTAGTAGACTGCATGGCAAGTTTCAAAATGGTTTCCTTAATCGACCTAACTGCAGGATATAATTAGATAATGGTTCATCCTCCTAGCAAAGAGAAGACAACTTTCATTATTGAGCGAGGCAACTACTGTAAGTGAGTTATGCCATTTGAGCTAAAAATGATGGCTACTACGATTTTACATGATATGATGCATAACGAGATTGAAGTTTATGTTGATGACACGGTGATAAAAGGCACCATTTCCAAAGAACATCTAAAAACATTCAGGCGATTCTTCCTTAGACTTCGCCAGTACAATCTCAAACTCAATCCTGTCAAATGTGTCTTTAGAGCTTCATCTAGAGTATTCTTAGGCCACATAATTAGCAAGAAGGGTGTAGAAGTGGACCCTACTAAATCAAAGGCAATTTTAGAAATGCCAACTCTTAAAATAGAGAAGGAGATCAGAGGTTTCCTTAGATGACTCTAATACATAAGTCAATTTATCAAACAATTGGTTGATGTATGTGGGCCCATCTTCAAGCTACTCAGAAAAAGGGCCTCGAAGCATTAGAATGACGACTGCCATAAAGTCTTTGACCATATCAAGCAATACTTGATATTAGCTGTTGCATCCAAATTATAGAAAAGAGGCCTTCCAATCAAAATATTATACGCCAAAGGCTACTTGACTACCACAAAATTGGCCATAGTGCTGGCACTTTCTAGGGCTATACCCAAAGTAATAGGTAGTCTATTTATTTCTATTGATGGCACTTTCATTTCATCCAATATGTGAACTAGTGTTCCGACATCTTATAGCTTATTATCTCTTAGCACCATTTTGGCATATACATTAGCAATGAGGAGATTCACCGAACTGCCATCATCAACCAAGATTCTCTTCACTAGAAAGTTTGCAATCACAGTATGTATGACTAAAGGATCTAAGTGGGGGTATTATAAGCTGCTTCCATTCTCTCTGTGAGCTAGTTCTCTGCCTTCATTGCAAAAGATAAATTCAAGAACTTCTTTCTCTCTTTGGGAAGCCTTAATTTGATTGTGACTTATTGGTTCATCAGGCGCCTAGTCTGATAGTTGATTACCCCTATTGAGCTATCATTTATTGCTTGCTTCCTTTTATCCTTACTTGTTATTGCTTGGTTGTTATCATTGTTCTTTACAAAGTTCTTCAAATGCCTCTGCTTGATTAACCTTTTTTTTCCATTAGTTGCCAGCAGTCATTGGTGTTATACCTAAGAGTATTGTGGAACAAATAAAACTTATCCCTACTTCTTTGATCTTTTGGTTTCAATAAGGGCTAAGGACGAACCCAAATATCTTTGTCTTTGAATGATGTGAACACCTTGGCCGGGCTTGCAGTTAGAGGAGTCATTTTCGACAAATCTAGGGCATAAGATGTTTAGCCTTTATTGTTACTGCTTCTTCCTCCTACCAAACTCCTTTTGGATCTTTCGTCTTACTTTTTTATTTTAGGCTCTCCATTTAGGGCTTCCCCCATTTTCTTCTTTTTGAAGATGAAGGCATCATCTTGTCTGATGTACTTTTGGTTGATTACGATGGCCTCTTCCATAGTGGTGGGCATATGTTTGCATAGTCCTTTAAAGTAATCAATGTAATTAGTGCCATTCTATAATGCCTCCACTACTTGGGCTTAATCTAGGTGGAGGACCTTCAGAGCTTCTCGATTGAAGCGAGCTATATAGTCTTTTAGGAACTTCCCTTCTTTTTGTGTGATAGCTTCCAAACTTTAAGTTCATTTCTCTATAGGTATGCTAGCTACAAATAATCTTTTCATGAAAACAGTAGTGAGCTAGCCAAAATTAGAGATACTTTCTTCCTTTAGATTATCAAACCACCTTATTGCCGCTTCTTCTAATGAGCCTCGAAAAGCTTTGCATAGCACCTCATCACTCCTTGTTTGGAGTTTGACTACATGTTTATAGTCCATCACATGGACTTAAGATCTATCTCTCTATTGTATTTTTTCATCTTTGGAAGTTTGAACTTGCTAGGCATCTTATATTCCTGGATTAGCCTAATAAAGGGAGATTTTAGTGCTAGGTTGAGGCTTTTATCCATCAACTTCCTTCCTGTCACCTTAGCGTGTTCATCCAGGAATCTTTTGATAGTATCCGTTATATCTTCTGTGTTTTTTTTACTAGCCACTCTTTGTTCGTCTTGACTCTTACTGTGAGATGAGGATTTAGAAGAACTTTGCTCATAGTCCCTACATCTTTTCTTATATCTTCTATTTCTCTAATTATCCCAATCTCGATCATCCCTCTCTTGAGTCCATCATCTCTCTAGGCTCTGGCTTAGACTTTTGGTGCGAGTGCTTCAGTCTTAGCCAGTAAGGCATGTCTTTTTAGGTAAAAAGGCATCTTAAGGCGTGTCCTTTTAAGTAAAAAGACATCTTCCTCACTGCGAGATGGTCCTCTAAGTTGGGATCTATTTGCTTCAGACCTTCTTCCTCTACTTTTTTCAATTCGATGATCCCTCTCTAGATCCTTTATGGGTATTTACTCAAAGTCTAACCTTTAGTTTAAGTCTCTTCCTTATACTATTTATGTGTTGGCTTGAGTGTTGGTTAGTGGAGTACTTTGAGGGGTCTGCAATGTTGTTAGTAATAGTTGTAATGTAGATGTAGCTTCTAATGTCAGGACCACATATTGATCACTACTCATCCCAAAAATGGTAGAGTTGAGTTGTTATAGTGCTGGATTGATGTCGGTAGGTCTTATGCGACCCATGGTGGGAGCACAAGTCTCATCCTAGTTGTGGGTCTCATAATGAGTTTGATTACTTCTAGGGTCCCTAGGGAGATTTTCCTTATCGTTGTGACTGCTACCTACCATGATAGAAATTCTTATAAAAAAACTGTGAATATTTTTTATGGGTACAATTCAATCAATCATTTCCCACAAACGACTGCAATTTGATTAAGTTGAATTTGACCAAACAAGAGTTAATTGAATAAATGGAATGGAATTCAATTGAATGAAACTAAGTTGAATAAATTAAATATTCAGAGAATTTTATTGAGCTTGGTTTAGCTATAATATCACTGAATATGCCTTTAAGGCTTTACAATTGAGGTATTTATATATTACATGTCCATGTACTATTTAGACAATGATTATGATTCTAGTTTGGACTAGATATTGATTTAACATTGTTTTTACTAGTTCATTCCGGATTTGTTATACATATAAGGAATGAAGGATTTGTTTAATGTCCTGGGCTTTGCTACGCCTAGTTCCCTTATTGGGCTGGGGCCTAGTCTAGCATATTTTGTCCCTCATCAACCTTAAATATTATAAAAATGAAACTTCTTAAAGGCACTTTCCATTAACTTAATGAAATTCGATATAGGCACATGTATCATATGGTGATGAGGTCAGTTGCATTTTATGAAATGTTTACTAATAATATGTTAACTTCTTTTATAAATATTCTAATCAACAAATCTTTATTTTTTATAGTTCATTTGGGAGTCATACACACAAAACATATTTAGGGTGTTTACACCTGCTTGTTTGTAAGGACATGACATTAGGAGATATATTGTGTCTCTTACATGCATTCATATAGTTGAGTGGTACAAATCAAATAAAATTCTTTGACAGTTTAGCTTATAACAGCCAATACTAGAAGCACCATTCTAGATTGAGGCCTTGCACTCTATGGTATTGAAAAATAGCCTTTACATCAATTGGCTTAAGTGACACTAGAGGTTTGTTGAATTTTAGAAGTAAAAAGCCCATTATGTTATAGAAAGGCAGCCATCAAATGAGCCACTCCATTACCATTTAGAGTGCCTTAAGTGGTATTGAAGGTTAACATAGAGATGGATTTCACATGATGGTGCTGCAGTCAAAGCATTAGTTACTATTACCTCTTATTTCCAATATGTTAATTTCTCAATTAATGAAATAACAACTAACATAAATAAATACTTAATTACTTATCTTACATAGACCAATACGTATGAGCACATCATGATGACCAGCATTATTTAGGTAGCTCATTAGCTTGTTAGAGGATCCTAAAGGGCCCTTCATGAGGATAGATGTTCACTATGCTATCCCCTAAGACAATACCTCCTTATCCACAAGAACATAGGGTTGAACCTACCTTAGATGTTTATGTAGCACTAGACGTCAACTATGGCACATGGCAGATCCAATCCATCCAGTGCTCCAAGTGCTCCTTTGCCACCTTCTCTAGCTTTTAATCATCTTCGTGATCCATATGCAGCTTCCACCTCTGACTGTTGTCCTTTTTTAACTGGACATCCATTTGCGGTTATGCCATCTCATTTGAATGCATTTATCGACCCTGCACAATACATGCACCATCTTTTACCATTGATCTTTTTATGTTTTTCATCATTGAGAGCACTTACACCATTGACTAACCTTTTATGCTTTCAATGCTTGCTCATTTCCCGAGATCTAGTTCCATGCAACATCCATAGAGTGGTATTGATGTTCAAGATAGTTTTCACTATCAAACATTTGATCTTGCTAGTGTGGTAGTGCTGTTGTAGCAATTGATGCTCCTGTTCATGATG
>CANTUT010001606.1:0-50000 GCA_947687605.1 Reutealis trisperma | reverse complement strand
TTTACCACACTTCTTGAGTAAGAGTTGATAGCTATTATTTAATTCCTTTCTTCTTCTCCCTCCAACTATTCTCTAATTAATTAATTAAGCTTTTCAATTAATTAATTAACTCACCCTAATCAAGTTAATTAATCTTAACTAAAACTCTTTTTTAATTAAAATTAATCACTCAATTAATTAATTAATTAATTAATCTTTTTAATTAATTAGTTAATCACTTTTTCAAAACCAAATTAATCCTTTTCCTTAATCCACCCTTCATCCAAATTATTTAATTAATTAATCATTTTAATTAATTAATCTATCCATCCATTTCATTACATTAATTAGTTAATCAATCTAATCATCCGGTCCCGATAAAACAGAATTTCAGTCCAGTAAAACTCTTCGCCTGCAAAAATCAAAGGTATCAACCTTTTTCTCTCACCCACAAATCTAAATCAAATCAATTAATCTTATCAACCCCTAAACCCCTCCACTTAATCATAGAACAAACTACGTGGGTTTTGATTCCCATTTAATGAGGTATGTGGGCATGTTTAGAATCTAAATCCAAACCCCAAATCAAAATCCCAATCAATCTTCTTTCCACTTTTTAATTAATTTATGTAATAGTTTAATTTTGTGGATGTTTTGCTTTTCTCCATGCTGATGCATTAATCTTGATATTATAATTGTCATATAATATTTGTCATTCATAAAATTAATTTTCAAAGTCAAATTAAACTTAAGAGTTAAATTTAGATTATTTAACTAAAAACCTTAAATTTAGATTATTTAACTAAAAACCTAACCCCCAAGCTCAACTTGGTTAAAAGACTAGTGATTTTTATCCTTGGGTAAATTAATTGCAAAATTAACGAATATGAGTCAATTTGGGTTTTTCCCTTAATATTTTCCGAACTAAATAAAATTAAGGTGGTGACTCCTAATATCATTTTCAAAAACAACTAATATGAACCCGAAGGTTTCATCATGAGTCTAAACTCGAATGACCATCTCGATTCCCTCTAGCGGATCGAGCCGATACTCGAGTGAGGCCTCACAGCTGGCGACTCCATTAGGGACTGGTTGCCACCTTTTTTAAAATAAAAAGGAAAATAAGAGGATTGCTATTTGGTTAAGAAAAAAAATTTTCTAAATAAATCTCCATTTGGCTCACTAAGTATAATTTGAATTGCATACATCACTTTGCATAATAAAGGCTCCTTGCCTAACCTTAGCTTTAGGAAAACTTTTAGATGGTGAATAGCATTGGCTCAACAACTCTCTATAAGTATGTAGGAGATAGCAAAAGAATTCCACCCCGCAACAAATTCTCGGTCATTCTGGTGGTGTAACGAGCAATCAGTACCGTTGGACCCATGCGAGGCTCCTTGCCTCATATGTGGTTATGTATACTGATGCTCTAATGGGACGGGGATCCTTTTGCATGTAGTCATCCTAGTGTTGACTTTAGGTTCCATGTATGTAATAATAGAGACACCTGTACATATGCCCATGAAACCTTTTTGGCATGCATCATAACATTGCCATGCATATATAATATGAGAAACTCAACAAGGTAAATCCACAAAACCCTAAATCAGTAGTCTGTTACCCAAAAACACCTCACACACTCACCTTGTCAACATGTAAACCCAGTAACTAACTACGTGGAAGGAATTCTTTTTCTCGACACACCTTCCCTTTTTTCTTTACAATTTTGTATTCTTACTCATTTTTTCTATTTTCTATTTTCTATTTTCAAGGTACCAATGGCCAATACCTCTAGCTCTTTCGACCTATACACAATGAGCACCTTTTTTGCCAACCTTCTCAAGAAACAAGAGGAAACTTTTCAAGTCACACTCACCACTGCTCTTAAAACCCAAGCTGACACTTTCACCTATGCTCTCAATGCCCAGTCCGCCACTTTCAATAGTGCTCTTAATTTCCAATACCAATCCATCATCAATAAGGTCAAGGAAATGACCAATGTCACCATCACTCCTCCCCCTACTCAGCTTGTTTCTACTCAAGTTGGAATTAGCCATGCCCTTACTTTTACTCCCTCTATTATCGATCTCACCGATAAAGGAAAAACTCCCAAAACACCCACCTCTCCTTCTTTAGATGTGAATGCCACTGCTCCCACTATGAATCCTTTTCAATGTGAAGATTTCTTTAGCCTTTTCAAAGCTAAGAAATTGATGGAAAAGTTTGAAGCTATAGAATGATCCATCAAAAATATCAAAAAACATGAGGGTATAATAGATGTCGATTCTCTTACTCTCTTCCCAAACACCAGAGTTCCACCCAAATTTAAGATGCCCGTGATAGACAAATTCAATGGCACAACTTGCCCTAAAACTATCTCAAGATTTACGTGGGTGTGATGAGACCTTTCGGTATGGATGACAAACTCCTTGCTCAGTTATTCCAGCAATCTTTAACCAGGACTGCCATCAAGTGGCTTTTGGATCTTGACCAAAATTACTAAAAGACATGGGATGACATCCGCAATGCTTTTGTCAAACAATACCACAATAACATAAAAGTGGATGTCACCCATTGATGTGATGTAAAATGGTATGGATTTAGTGTTATTTCAAGTGCATTTTAGTTGCTTTTTAGGTATATGTTTAGTATATTATAATGCATTTTGTTTTTTATTCCCTTAATATTTATTCTACTAATATTTTCTTAAGATTTCTCCTTAACCTGATGGTTTTGAGAGTATTTTATAAGTTTTAGTAGGATATAAGAGGTATTGGAGGTTCCTAGAAGAGTTAAATACAAAAAGACATCAAATTTTGGAATTCACTGGTGCCAAGTAGTCACCAAGTGTGCTGAAATGCTTGCTGTGCCAAGTTGTTGAGTAGAGGGTGAGTTGGTGCTGAGTCGGCACACACCAAAAGACAGGACTCTTAACAAATAGTTTGCAATATTTTGGTCATAATTTCCTCTACACAACTCGGATTGAAACGATTCAAGAGGCTATGGAAAGCTGATAAAAAGGCCTATAACTTTCATGAAGACCTCGAAGTCTAATTATGCCATCTGGATTGACCAAAATGCCCTTGAAGTTTCTAAAGCAATTATTAGGTGACCTTTCATGAAGTGTTGCATTTCTTATGAAATGTTATGACTTTTAACTATTCAAAGCCTTTAAATAGTTGAAGTTTTCTCTATAAAAGACATCTAGAAAATTAGAATACAAAGTAGAGAGTATTTTATTAAGAAGAAAAAAAGAGATCTTACAAGTTTTAGCACTTTCAAGTACAACACTTTGGGAAACTATTCTTGTATCAAGGCTTCTAATCTTGAAAAGTGATAGTAAAACATTTCTATAACTTTTTCTTTACTTAATCTATTTTATTTCTTTGATGATTGAATGTTTAATTTTCTTTTTATAAGATATCTAATAATGCATCAAGGCTAAAGTACTTGTGGTTAGAATTGCAATGCAAATTTAGTCTATGAACTTCATTTTGATATTTTGTTAATGAATGATTGATTTGGCTTCAATTAAATTCTTAATAGTTGTTATATATGCTTGATCACCACATGTAATATGTTAATTAAGAATTTGCAATGAGAATTGGAATTCTTAATGGAAAATTAATTAATGTCACTTAAGTCAAATGATTAATTAGAATCTACTTCTAAAGGGATAAAAAGAATTAACATTGAACTTGATGATTTTTGTTTATATTTACATTGACATGAGAGTATGTGTAAGTCTATTCAAAAATACCTTTAATTGACTTAGAGATAAGCTTTTAAAGATTTCAGGTTAATTCTCCAATCAACTCATTCATAATCTTATTTTTATGTTAAAAGTTCATTGATTTAGATTTAAATTGTAATTCTAACCTGTTCTCTTTCTAGAAATTATTTACTAACTTTGAAATTATTTAGATATTAGTAATTTGTAGTTAAATTAGCAGTTAATTAGTTACTCAAACTCCAATTATTCCTTACCTATTCATCTTATTATTTGTTCGGTTAATAATAAATTCATCATTTTTCCCAGTGTTCGACCCCTTGCTCATCCTATATTTAGTCATAAGGGCTAGGGTATAATAATTTGCCCACATCACCCATTGGGATTTGGAGACCACTAAACAAGTGCAAAGAGAATCCTTCATCACATTCCTTACAAGGTAGAGGTCAAAAGTAGCATAAATGGTGAATAGTCCATCCGAAGTAGAGCAAATTGACATCATCGTCAAGAACCTTATCCCCCAGTATCATATGCATCTACAAATGCAATACCTCCTTAGCTTTAAAGCTCTTATTGTCACTCCCACCAAGATCGAGGATTTGATCTAATCGGGACAAATCAAGGATCATTCCTCTAGTTTGAAGTATTACAAGAATACTAACTACACCACTAATACCACCCAAAGAGAGGGGGAGGTAAATGTCGTGTCCTGTCACTAGCCGATGAAGTTAGAAATAAGAAAGACTTTCTCTGAGCTGGGCATGCCCCTCAGCATCATTTACAAAAAGTTTTAGAGGCTAATATGGTTAAGCCCTTAGATTCACGACCTCCTCCAAACCCCTTGCCCCAGGGTTATAATGCTAATGAGTACTTCGACTATCATCAAGGGTCGGGGCATAAAACTGACGCATGCAAGGCTCTAAAGCACAAAATTCAAGACCTTATTGATAGCGGAGACATCATTGCTCCTAAACCCAAATTCTTACACCACCACCTATCCTTTTCAAACCACTGAGCTCACTTGACCATCTTACATTTCACCCAATAATTGGCACTTTGTGAAGAACACCGGCCTACTATTCCTTAGTCCTTTAAGTCAATGTTTGAGTCATCTGAGTCTAAGTCCATATCTGAGTCTAAGTCCATATCTGAGTTTAAGTCTATATCTCTTGAGTTTGTTTCTATTAAATCCTTCTTTGAGTTCGAGTCCGTCGAGTTTTGTTCTCTCGAGTCTGTATTTTGCTTTCTAAGCTTATCCTATAATGTAACCCATGATGATAGGACTTTTATTATTAATAAAAAAAAAATTCTAATTCATCTTTGAATGGGACAAAAAAAAAAAAGCAACAAAAAAAAAGAGAACAAAAAAATTGAAAAATAAAAATACAAAGAATATATATGAAAAAGGCAAAAGGATTAATTAATTATGGCACAAAGGAAAAGAATAAAAAATCCCATACATTACATTTGTATGGCAATAGTGGAAAATCTCATGAGCTGTTCTGTACAAGACAAGATAAGGATGATCCAAGCATCGCAATTTACAAGATCCCGACCTACACACACAAGAAACCTATCAAGGAGAAGCTGCGGTGAATGAAGACAAAATAATCAAAAGCTATCATGACCAGTTGAATGCCATTTATTAAAAGAGAATCGATGCTCTATACAAAATTCAGGCTTATCAATGGAGACTATTCGAGCACTTTAACTAGAAAGCAAAAGACAAAGGTTTGCAAGAAGAAAATATAATTTTAGAAGAAATTGAGGCTCCCATTCATGATCTAAGAGGAAAGTTCAAACCAAATTAGGCCATACCATACATGCTTAAGAAGATCTTATCCGATAAAGGCATCATCCTCATAGACATAGATAGAAATGAACTCTCCCATCTTTGTAACCTGAATTAGCTAAAGTGATACCTTTTCTGAAAATGACACCTGCATTTCGTTTATGTTCTCATGCATATGTAATCAAAACTATGTGGACCTAATTCTCTCTAAAAGAAGTGACTAGCAGAAAAGTGATGTAAGGAATGCATATGCAGCCCGACTCGAGTACAGTCCAAATCATAATATAAAATATTTTATTTGTATCGCATTGTCATTTTCTCTGTGCCTAATACATTATTCACTTAATTCTTTTGCCTAAAAAAAAAAACAACAAGAAGAAGAAAAAAAAAAAAAAGAAGAACGAAAAGAATACTCGTTAAGTTGAAAACCCAAAAGAGCGGCTTATGCAAAAATTAGAGCGAAAAAATAAAAGATGTCTCATTTAATGGTGATCAAATTTTACAAAATACAAATCCGTTGTTATGACAAAAAGGATAGCCCTTTCAATGTCGTCCATAGCTTATCCTGTATCATGTAGTGCTATCAACCTACAAGTTTCCTAAATAAAAGGAAAAAGAGTCATGGTTTAGCCAGTTCATCTCTACCTCCCAAGGTGCACATCTCTCATGCCCTCATCAGAATTAGAATATGCCATAATCTCCTTAAATGGCACACCCCTCCTTCAAGTCTCTGTAGTTTCCTTTGTCGCAGTAGTAGAAGCACCAGCAGAATTAGAACTGCTCCCATAGCAGTATTAGAAACTTTTTCTTAAGTACCAGTAGTCTAAAACTGCTCTATACTGTAGTAGCTAAAATTTTCCTCTGCATTCTAGAAGATGCAATCCTCCTCTCTACCTTAACTGCAATAGTCATTTTCTGAACCTCTAATGTAGTGTCATTATGTCCTCACTACAGTCACAGTCTCCTTTGTCATTTCTATCACAGGCCTATGGTGTTACAGCTCCCATAGATCCTCGAGTCTCCTTTAAAGATTGGTTCACCCCTCTGTCTATATTGTAATGCTCTCACCACTAATGGCTTCTTTTGTAGCCCATCCTTCCTTAGCTGTATCATTCTCTATTACCTTCAGCGGGGTAGCCTAGCACTCTTTCTCGACTGGCTAAACCACTTTTATCAACCACTTATCATACCTCTTTGTAGTCCCAAGTGAAATCCCAAAATAAACAATATGATAACTCCTCAGCTAACCAGCCCCTTATAGCTCTGACAATAGGAATTATGATATGTACAAACTCCAAGAAAGGAATGACTAAGGACACATCCTGAGTCTACCTATTTACTTTAAAATCCTGATCTCCATACCGAAAGTCATTCAAAAATTCAAAATAAAAATTCCACAAATCAATTTAACAAAAAAATTAAAAAAATTCAAAGTTCATTATCATTGGTAGTATAAAAATGTGTCTTCTAGGGCAAGCTGCAATCAACCATCTTATTCGATCTCTTACTAAGTCTCAATAAGGCATATGCAAACTGAAAAGCAAGGGCCACCACTCGAAAATGATCCATTACCCACGTATACAAAATAGCCCAAAGCCTAAAATCAGACACCCACAAAGCACCCCTAACAAAAAAGGTAAGAATAGACAATCTTTCTCACCTAGTGAATAATTGGAAAGACAATTCATCTTCTTAAATCCCGAATAAAGCAAATCAAGACTCATCAGTGTCTCTGCCAGTACTACTCTAACCACAAAATGCCTCTATTTCATCTGGCATTCTAGCATCACCCTAATCAACAGTCCTACATCTGACTTTCAAATAGAAAAATAAGGCCCTCATCTTGAGTCTTTGCCCCCTCATATCTCTCTGGTTACTAGGATCATGCTTAATCACAGCGGTCAAATTCACCTAACTATCACCAACCACTATCTAGCCTATGACATCCTAAGGCAAGTATAAAACTCCTAAAAAATACTAAAAATGCCAAATTCTGAACTCTGACACCACCAAGATGTCTCCGAGTTATAGCCAAGCCATAGCATTGAACTTCCTAAAGGTGGGACACAACTCCTCCTTAGTAGCACCAAAACAAAAAATACAAGCCATCGAATCCCAAAACTTAAAGCAAGCCCTCTGGAAAATCTCAATCCACTCGAACTCCCTATAATGCCACCATAGCAACTATTCCATACCAACCCAAGTTGAGTTCCTCAACCTTTTCAAGTTTCTCAGTCCATAAATGCATGTCTCCACGGACACCAAAGTCACATGAAAAAAAAAATTACATTCATAAAGCAAATGTATGAATCCACCCACTTGCATCTATACAATTATCCACTACAAGCATCATCACAAATCATCCATTGCATAAAAGTTAAACAAAAGTTCAATGAATCTCGAAACATACATATATGAACATGCATCATCTATGCACAAACATACATTGCGTATGCAACAATCCACTGCCATGCTCAATCATATATAAGCTAACCAAATAGCCTCTCATGATGCTGACAGTACTTCCTTGAAGTTGATCGACACCTTTTAAAGCTGACCAATGCCTGTTTGGAGCTAAACGATACATTTCCAAATCTAATGGATGAAGTGTGACTTTTAGAGTCCCTTTAATCCTAGCAGAATTCCTTTAAGCCTTTCAAAAGTCCCAACCCCTTATATTCAAAAGCCCAAGTTTCTTTGGTGCAACCAAAATCCTACCAGAATCTCTTGAGCTAACTCACTATAGGCCGAGACTGTCACTTTACCAAAATCTTTTTAGAATTTATCGAGCTGACTTGCCATTGGTCGAGGCTCTCCTCCTATCAAAATCTTTTTAGAATCTATCGAGCTAACTTGCCATAGGCTGAGGCTCTCCTCTTACCAAAACCTTGTCATAATCTATCGAGCTGACTCACCATAAGCTAAGGCTCTCCTACTATCAAAATCTTTTCAAAATATGTCAAGTCGACTTACTATAGGTTGAGGCTCTTCCTTTAACAAAATATCGTTAGAATCTCTCGAACGGACTTGCCATAGGTCGAGGCTCTCCTTTCACTAAATTATCTTATCTGAAATTCTTTTTCACCAATGAATATCTAGAAACGGTTACTTAGATATCCGTGTGGTTCTTTTTTTCATCTCTTTTGTCCAAAATCAATTTCAAATATAAATGTCTAGAAACGGTCACTTAGACATCTATATGGTTTTTTTTTTCTATTTCTTTTATCCAAATCCATCAATTCCACCCATAAATATTTAGAAATGATCATTTAGACATCTATATGGTTCCACTTTCCATATCTTTTATCCAAATTCATCGATTCACTAAAAAATATCTAGCCACCAGCCTAGATATCCCTTTAGTCTATTTTCTTGCTTTCATTTATTAGCCATATTTTCTACCCATAAATGTTTAGGAATGATTGCTTAAACATCCTTGTGGTTCTTTTACCATCTTCATTTTTCAACCACGTCTCTCACCCAAATATGTCCAAGCATTGACCTAGACATCACTTTGGTTCCTTGTACTATCCCTTCTTCCTGGTTCACTATCATCAGAATTATCTTATAAAAAAGACAATTCTGATGAGGTGGCAACTGTGAACCCTTAATTTTACATTCTCATTATCTGACCGCAGCTTGACACCTGCTAAGATTTGTGCACTACGCAAAATTAGTATGGCAGTCCCACTAGCTGGTTAACAGGTAGGGATCAAAGGGGTAGTGCTCTCAGAGCAAAAAATACACTTTCAGTCATATTAGTATGAGGATACTTAATTTTTGGACATTGACACTTTTTCTACCCTGACCAAACCTTCTATACTAGACAGTATTTTCTAAAAACTAACCGGATTTTCTCTTACACTGACTTTTCAACTATCCTAAATTAATTTTGAGCCTATCTACACTGACCGATAAATTTTTGAACTTTGAAACTTCTGAAAACTGACCCACAAGTCTTAAAAATTGACTCAAATGTAGAACAGAAGATCCAGCTGGCATGCCACTGGAACATCCGGTGGTGCCACCGTCATGCTGCCTAGCATATCGATGACGCCACCTAAAAGCTCAGTGGAGCCACCAGCTCCCCTGTGGTATGGTCCTTACCACTCTTCCCGCAGTTTCCAAAATGCTCCTAGTATGATTTTTCAGCATTTTTCTAACCCTACCCTTTACATCTTTTCATATTTTTACTTCCCAAATCACCCTCACCTACTTTACCTATAAATAGCCCTTCCATTTCTTCATTGTACCACACCCCTTAAGTTAGAATTGATAGATATTCTCTAATTTCTCTCTTCTTTTCTCTCCAACCACTCTCTAATTAATTAATTAATCTTTTTAATTAACTAAACTCTTTTTTTAATTAAAATTAATCACTCAATTAATTAATTAATCTTTTTAATTAATTAGTTAATCACTTTTCAAAACCAAATTAATTTTTTTTCTTAATCCACCCTTCATCCAAATTAATTAATTAATCATTTTAATTAATTAATCTAACTCTCCACCCGCAAAATCAAAAGTATCAGCCTTTTCCTCTCACCCACAAACCCAAATCAAATTAATCAATATGATCAACTCCTAAACCCCTCCACTTAATCATGGAACAAACTATATAGATTTTGATCCCCATTCAATGAGGTACATAGGCATGTTTGGAATCTAAATGTAAACCTCAAATCAAAATCTCAATCAATCTCCTTTCTCCTTTTTAATTAATTTATGTAATAGTTTAATTTATGGATGTTATGCTTTTCTCTATGTTGATGCATTAATCATGATATTATAATTGTCATATAATATTTATCATTCATGAAATTAATTTCAAAGTCAAATTAAACTTAAGAGCCAAATTTAGATTATTTAACCAAAAACCTAGTCTTCAAGCTCAACTTAGTTTAAAGATTGGTGATTTTTATCCTTGGGTAAATTAATTGCAAAATTAATGAATTGGAGTTAATTTGGGTTTTTTCCTTAATATTTTTCTAACTGAATAAAATTAAGGTGGCAACTTTTAAAATCATTTTCAAAAACAACCAATCCAAACCTAAGGGTTCCATCGTGAGTCTAAACCCAAATGAATATTTTGATTCCTTCTAGCTGATAAGGCCAGTGCTTGGGCAAGGCCTCACAAGCCCATAAATGAGGTCTAACCCATTTATCATATGAATTAATTTATTTTAATTTGTAGAAGTGGGCAGTTAAAGATGGGAGTAGAAGTTGAACAAGAACTAAAGTTATTAGAAATGGGCAATAAACAGCTGAAAAGAGAAGTGGAGAAATTCCAGGCAATAGGGCGTTAGTGGGAAGTTACACTAACACACATAAAATGAAAGCCATAAGGAAAGCAGACAAACAATCATCTAGAGAACTACCCAAAAACTACAGCAACTCAAGATTATCAAGCATTTAGATTCCATTTTCTCTCTTTTGTTTAGACTTTAATTTCCAAAACTCTTGTTATTAGTGTAATTTTGTTAATTTTCAATTCACTATTGATGTTCCTATTTTCATGTTCTTGTCAATATTCACATTTAATGTAATTTCAATTATTGCCATTCAAAGCTTAATCTCATTCCAATTTCACTTGTTTAAATTCAGAGACTCTTAGTTCTTCAATCCAATTTACTTGGTGCATTGCTCAATTCGAGAGAATTATGGTAAAAAACCTCGAGAATGTACAATCACTCTGATTTTCAAAGTTGAAAGGCACACAAATTCGATTCGCATACCTCACACGTGTGGCACACTCGCATTTTTCAAAATTATCCAGCAACATTTACTGTTACCTACTTTAGTGATTTAGATTAGTTTTGGGGAGCCTTAGAATCCCATAAAGGATAGAGGAAAGATTCCATGATTTTACCATTTTGATTTATAATAGTTTTAAGTAGATTTTTTTTTATTTCGCTTTATTAATTGCCATTATTTAATATTTGCCATGCATTGCACAAATAATATCTATTTGATACATCATGTTATATATGTTTATGCATACATAAAAAGTCCTTCATTTTACAAAAGCTATTTTGTTTTTAGGCCAACTAAAGAAATAGATTTTTTTCTTGAATTGTTTTTAATCAAAACCTAGTCTCTGAGCCCTCTCCGGTCATTTAAGGACTAGTGCTTTTTCTTGGGACGAATTGTACAATTTTAGAGTCAATCAAATTAGATTTTTCTTTTAATTTTCCTAAATAAAATTAAAGTGGCAACTCCTTTTGCAAATAACAATTTACACAATGCAATTTTCTGAACTCATAGAGAGTTACAATCATGATGTTTCTTTCAATAAGTATTTTGATCCTGTAGCGGATTGGATTAGTGCTCAAGCGAGACCTCACACTTGGGTCCTTCAAGGTTAGTCTTGGAAGGATCCTCAAGTTTCAAGTGAGTCTTCCTTGTGTAGCAAAATGCATTAACATGCCCAAATTTCATGCAATAATGATATTGAAGCTTAGGCTTATAAGTCTTCTTCTTCTTTGCCACATAGGCATGAAATAAGTTCCTCTTCACAATGTTATCATGCTAATGCATACAAGAATAAGTATGATATTGTGATTGTGGGTGCTTTTAAGCATGCCTTTTGTTGTACATATAGCATGATTTGCTCTTTGAGGCTTAGCTCTTGAGTCTTGTGTACATTTCACATTCCTTTTAGGATTGAAAGATTTTGTGTGTGCTTTAGCCTACTTGTTGACTACCTCTATGCTAGAAGTTTGAGGAGTAGAGGCTTTGATGAATAATGGATAGGAGGATGTGGAAGTTGATGAACCATCAAAGCCAAGATCATGTATCATAAGAGGTGGTTTTTGAGATATAATAAGTGTATTTAAAGGCTCCTTTCCTTTGTGAAATTTAGAAATAAAAGTTCTTGATTATTTAACCTCTAATTTCAAAGAATTGTTCTCTTTGCATAACGATTCAAATGAGGAGGTTTTTGAAAAACTTCTTCTAATAAATTTTTGAGATTGACATTGGAAGTTTTTAATTTTAAAATAAGTTTTTAAAAAATTTTGCAACTCTCCTCAAGTTTTGAACATTTTTCTTTGTAAGATTTCATTTTGGAAAAATATTTTTCACATTTTAAGGCCATAGCCTCCATAAGTTCATATCAACCATATTATCATCAACACAATTATCAATTTCATCATAAGAATGAGAAATAGAGCATTGAAGAATTTTCCAAAGCCATAAAGCATAGATTTGCAGCTTCATCCTCTTCTTCATCATTGGACGAGTCTTAATCCCATGTAACTTTGAAGCCTTTCTTCTTCTTCTCTTTGTCCCACTTCTTCTTCTTCTTCTTCTTCTTCTTATTCATAGGACACTCCATTTTAATGTTGCCTTGCTTGCCACACTCATAGCAAGTTACTTTATTTTTCTTGTCTTTGCTTAAATTGGAGTTGAGGAAGACTTCTTAAGTGGTCTTTTCTTTCTTTTTATTCTTTCTTATCTCATTCACTTATCTAAATTGCATAGTCAACTCTTCATCTTCATCATCACTCTTATCCAAGTCACTTTGACTTTCACTATCTTAATGGTCTTTGGTGGAGTATTTAAGAGCAATGGTCTTCTTCTTCTCTCCTTGAGCTTCTTCTTTCTCAATTATCATCTCATAAATGAGTAACTTTCTAATAAGGACATCAGTGGAAAGTTTGCCAAGATTATAAGCTTCCTTGGTGGAAGCCACTCTAACCTCAAAGTTCTTTAAAAGAGCTCTAAGGATCTTATTATTCACATCCTCTAAGGAGTACATCTTTCCAAACTTTTTCTTGATATGAAATAGCCCATTTCATATATAAGCATTTGCACATTCTTAGACTTTACTTATTTGGTGCCTTTGTCATAGTTCTCCAATGTCCTCCAAATGCTATAAGCACTTGCATAATGTTGAACTCTCCCACATTCTTATATAGACAATGAGCGAAGAAGAATAGCCATGGCTCCTTTATTCTTGTCATTGGCTCTTTTATGAGCATCAACCCATTCTTTTCTTGGAATCATCTCTTCTAACCATCAATCATCTTTGATGGAGGCTTCTATTCTTCAAGAACACTATCCTACACATCGATGAGATCACTATCAAGGTAGACCACTATTCTATACTTCCAATAAGCATAATTAATACCATCAAAGTGAGGCTTGAGATTATTGGTCCCTTTATTAGCAATTATTGATATTTTCTCATGCAATTAAGCTCTTCGACATGAGTTCAAGCTCTAATACCACTTGCTGCCCAATTTACACTAAGAAAGGGGTTGAATTGGTAAGAAATTAAAAATTTAAGATTAAGAGATAGGGATAGAGAAGAGAAAACACACAAGATTTATAGTAGTTTGGGTATAACAAACTTTATGCCCACTCTCCAACCTCAATTGGTCAATAGAGTTTTAACAAGTTCACTACCAATTTAATATTTAGGCTCATACCAAATCTTACAAGTGTTTCTCTAAGATTCACACTCAACCCTTACAACTGTTTTCTTCAAGGCTCATACTCAAACCTAAACAAGAGTTTTAGTAGGCTCACGCTAAACCTCACAAGTTTCTTACAAAGGTTAACACACTACCTTTTGAGCAATAAATGCTCTTACAAGTAACATAAAATGTGAAAATTAAATGAAAAAGGCTTGAGAAATTAAATTGCAAGAGCTTGGCCACTATAAAGGCTTTTAAACATCATTTAAGATCTTTAGAGGGGGTATTTATATCTTTCCTTCACCAAATGGCCATTACAAATAGTGGTGAACCAAATCTCTCTACAACAACTAGAAAATCTGCATTTAGTACATTGTCAGAGAAAAATCACACTCGCAAAGCCTTTGTTCCAATCGCAACTTCTTTTTCTCGATCGCGATATTTAAATGTCTCAAACAGCTAGTTGACACGTGGCAAGACTCTGTTTGTTGATCAAGTATCCATTGGAGGGGATTCCTAAGTTATGAACATCGTCGTTGCAATGCCTTAATCGCTACCTTTGATGTCCTAGATCGTTGTTGCAACTCCCACCACAAACCTCTTTGTGTCTCACTTAGAATTCAACCCTATTGTCTTGAATTAATTAGCGATCACGATTGCCCAGGTCATGGTCACTACTTGCCTATTGCGAGCACTATTCCTAGGTTGCAGGCGATACTTACAAAGCAGTTCCATAACTTAGAAAATTTTCAAATTTCTTGATTTGCTACCTTTTCTATGTGTCTTTCCTATAAAATCAATACTCGATACAATCATTAGAATATTTCAATTTGATTGTCAAGATCAAAATCGAGATTAACTAAATTGAGAATCTAATTTAGGTCAACATTATTTTTATGGTTTTACACATGAAACTCAAATTCAAATCCACAATAATTTCAAATGATCATATATCCAAACAGATGCTAATATAATGTGATGAAGGGTATTTTAATTTAATTAGAATAAATTTGTTCTTTAATGAATTTTGCATTTAGTCATAAAAATTAATCCTAAATTAATGAATTTATACATTTTACTTAGTTAACGCTCATGCTCATAAGTTGACAAGTGCTGAAATCTACTTTTATAAAATCAATTAAATCTTGCAAGATTCAATATCCACTCACAAGTTCTCAAGTTATTTTACTTTTATTTAATGTGAAATCACTTTTCAACACACCTTTTAAGTGCAACCAAGCTAACTCGTGGCTCAATATTAATAGGCAAATAGACACTTGCTTATAAATAAATTAGTTGACATCTCTTCTTTAGCTTTAGTCTGAACTGCAAGGACTTGAATATGAATCCCAACACTCAACCTATTTGGAGGGAGAGACAGAGAGAAAAAAAAATCACTAAACTCGTGCTTAATGACTAATTAGTCCCCAACTACCTTTCAATCATAAAATTACAAGAGTTGGAGGTATATAATATTAACAGAGGGGAGAAATCTCTATGTACCTCCTCACTTTACACTCCGTTAATATTAGACCATCAATGAACTATATGGACCATCATTGAATTTATTCATTCATAGAGCTATTTATTTAATTCCAAACATTTCTGCAACACATCTACTTCTTCTTCAAGCAATAATAAGGGTCATGCATGATGCAATTGTGCATTACTGCTTGATACTCAAGAATCAAAGTCCTACACCTACATCACGGTTTATAGTTTATGTATCGAACAATTATTTAATTCCCTTTGTCTAAATTCTCACTGCACTTGATCAATTTTGTCGTTGTTTTCCTCTTAAATTTTTAGGGCTAGACCTTTTGCCATTTGAGTCAAATTTAAATAATTTCTGAAAGAGAAATATAAACATCCTCATAACAAAGAGTATATATATAGAGTAAAATATACCAAATAACGACTTTTTTTTAAGGATGCTGAAATTAAAACAACCATAGCTATATATATATATATATATATATATATATAATTATTAAAACCTGGTCCATGTTATTAAAATTATCTAGTAGTATCTTTAAATTATATTATCTCTCTATGTCATTTTTTTTATAGCCTTTTTCATTTGGCTATTTGTTATATTCTAATTTCTATATTAATAGTGAATTATATGTAAATATTCATTTATTAGATAATAGTTATTTGAAATAAATTAATAATTGAAATTTAGATTTAAGATTGAAATGAATTTTTTTTATTTTATACATTAAATTATATAAAATAGCTCTGCATATTTTAGTTAAGAATTATTCATTTTGACGAATTTCACTATATATAAGATTACAATAATAACCAATTTTTATTAAATTACAACATATTAAAATTAATACAACACATTTGATGTCAACTAAGTATTTATCTTTTTTTAAGGATTAAACTACACAATAAGAAATTATTTTCAAATATGTAATATATAATTTAGAAGTATTAGAACCGTCTTCAAATTTGAAAAATGTTAAGAGTTTTAGATAGGTGATGGGTGGCAACTGATTTGGTAAATTTTTGCTATTAATATTGTTAGTATATTAAATGACCATTAAGAATATGATTTATTTTTAATACATTTTTGTATGTCTTAATTATTTTTCATTTTTAATGTATATAAATTGTAAAAATAATGAATTAGTAGTTGAAAATTTACAAATAATTATTTTTATTTTTTAAATATGAATATATTATTTTACAAATATTAGTTATAACATTTTAATAATTATTTATTTTTATTATAGTTATATATAAATATGAAAAAAGATTTTATTAATAATAATTATTTTAAAAGATAAAATTTTCTAAATTTAAAATAATTACCAACTAAATTAAAAACTCCAAAATGAAGTTTATCAAATCAAGAGCTGTTTGAACTTTTAAAAACTAACAACTACTATTTTATTTATATTTTTTTTTATCAAATTAGTTTATCTAGCTGTTGAGTGCAAATTAATTATCAGTTCATATAACAACCATATAAAAACCTCCTTAAACTTTATAATGTTGAATTTCAATATGATACAAGATATAAATTTATAAAAATTCATTCGTAATATCAATTTTAAAAAAAATAGAAAAAATACTCTTTTATAAAATTATTAATAACTTATATTAAAAAATTGAAAAAACCATTTCCATCCAAGAAAAAAAAATGAAAATTAAAAATTGCTTGATCAATAGATATTAATTCAAACTATAAATATCTTGCAAAGTATAAAGCAATCATAGAATTAGAGAAATGAGTTTTCTAGCGGGAAGACGAGCAGGAAAAGAAGCTGCTTACTTTTTCCAGGAAACCAAACATGCCGTAAATCGTCTCGCCGAGAAATCCACCACTAACGCCACCAAAACCCCCACCACCGCCAAAAACCTCCCTCCGTCCTCTCCTCTTCCAAGCGAGCACGAATCGCAAGCGGAGATGCTTCCTGAGGTGCTAAGGCATTCCCTTCCCTCCTACATCTATGGAAAACCGTCGGATTCATCTTCCCTTTCCACAGCCTCCAAGTGGGCTCTACACTCCGATCCTAATAAGGGTTCTACTACTGTGTCTTCTGATGCATTGAATCCTTTCAGAGCTTATGTGTCTCTGCCTCAGGTCACCTTTGGTCCCAAAAGGTAATATTGAATTCTTTGAATTGAAGTTTGAATCTCTTCAATTTGTATATATATTTCTTAAAAATTTGAAATTTTGGGTGAATCTCAGATGGAATTTGCCGAGTCAAGAGAATTCGGTGTTGGCTTCAACGGCGAATGAAATGAGAAAAGACAGATATACCCCTATCAATCCAGAGAAATTGAAGGCTGCAGCTGAAGGGCTTACTCAGAGTAATTTTTAACTGCAATTTTCTTTTTTTATGAACTTCTATGATAAAACAATTGAAAGATTAATGTATAATTAAATTTAAAAATTTCAATAGTTAAAATATGATATAATTTAAAATTTTAGATGCTAAAATACCATGAAAATTTATAATTTAATGATAAAGTACCGAACTTTAGAATTGTTGACAGCCTTTGGAAGGCCCAAGTAACTTATTTTGAATCACTAGAAATTGAAGTGTAGATGCCAAATTTCAGTAGTTTTTGATAATTTACTTTTACATTTATGACGATTTTTTTTATTTTTTTATTTTTTGAGTATAGGCGAAAGGGACTCGAACTTGGGTATATTTCTAAATCGTGATGCTCTATTGCTAGGTTATGTGCATAATGAATTTATCTTGATTGTAAGAGAATGGTGCACTGTTGTTATTTACATTGGGTGAACTGTCTAATCTTATCAAGTAATGCAAAGGATTGTTGATCATACCCTAATATACAAATTGTTTAGCTTCATCGTAGTTGGGAAAGCATTTGCGGTTGCTACTGCTGTAGTGTTTGGTGGAGCCGCCGTGGTGTTCAGTTTGGTAGCCTCCAAACTAGAGCTGCACAATGTAAGTAGTTTTCAATTTGGGTCTTCTTTGCATAGCGTTTTTGAGGAGGATCGCTTATGAGATTGATGATGGGTTTATTACATATTGGCAGAGTGATGATGTCAGAACTAAAGGAAAAGACCTTGTTCAGCCAAAATTTGAGACAGTCAGAGAGCAATTAGTGCCTTTAAAAACATGGGTATGCAAATGCCTTTTGTTACAACTTAATATTTACCTGCCGTCTGGTTGAAATGAATTCGAAGTATAGAATTAATTTACAAATGTTTGAATAATTTAGCTATGTTGAATTCAATGAAATTGATTTACGGGAGGGAAATGAATATTTTTGTCCATACCAAATTTTGTAAAATTCATTCATACCAAGCAGGATATAACTTTTGTGTTTTGTTTCTTGCTCTAACCTGGAATTTCTGGTTTCAGGCGGAAGAAGTATCAAAAAAATGGCATATCAATAGGGAGCAAGAGATTAAAGAGAAACCTATCTTCAAGGAGCTTTCTAAATTTTTTGGTGCCAAAACATCCAATTGAAATTCATTCCCGTTTACCTTGTATTCCTTTTGAGTGCTTGTCTTTGTAAATAATGTTTGTTGTGTTGATGGATTGATTGCAAAAATTTTCTCAATATAATGCTGGAGGGTTGCAGATGTTGTATAACTAGATGGTTAATTGATGTCTCATGTTGGATTTGATCCTCGCAGGGAAAAAAAATAAAATAAAATAAAATAAAATTGAAGTCTTAATGAGTTTTTCTCAATAGCTCTCTCTTCCTCGCAAGTCCTTTCCGGCATCACACCTAAAATTTGCGCTTGAAACCTGTAATTGAAATCTCAAGATTTTACCGTAAAGGAACAATCTCGTGGTGCATCAAATATTACATGTGGTTATTTTCATTAAAACATATGTATAAATTGAATTGTAATATAATTTTATTTTTATTATTTTATTATTAAATTTTTGAATCGCAAAAAATCAATTGTGATGTTAGAGTGTTACTATACCGTTGCTAACTTATTGTAGTACAATAATTATACTTGCCAAATACTGTCTTTTTATCATTTTCTCTTTTTATACAATTTAAAAAATATTATTAATTATTTATTAATTTATAAATTTTATTATATTTTTTTAATTATATACAAGTATTACACTTTTTGTTTTTAAAGTAGGCAAACACTTAGAATAGTTTAAAAAAAATAGTAGACAAGACGGAAAGAATATTAATTATAAGAAAACTATATATTGTAATATTTCATTCTCAGAATTAAGCATATGCTAGACGGGAGGAAGAGCTTTTTACTAATAATACAAATAATTAAAAGAAAATTAAATTTCAATACTTTTCTTTTCTCCTATTTTCCTTCACCCAATTGCTTTTCCTTTCCCTTGCATCATTAATTACCCAAATAATCTAGTCTCTTTTCCTTTCCCTTGCACCACTAATTACCCAAACAAACTTGATTAGTTAAGTTAAATGAATTTTGTTCATTTGTCAAAGTAAGAGTATTATCAATGCACTTTTTATTTTAAAGAGTATATTTTATTTAATAGAAAGTATCTAATTGATAAAAAGTAAAAAAATTTATTTAAATCCAATAGACTCTCTATATTTAATTCTTTATTTTATTTTATTCTATAAGTATTAATTATTTTTATTTTTTATTTTTTAAATTTATCTAATAGAAAAATAATATTAAAATTATTTAAAATAAAATATATAAAAATTTGTATTATGTTAATTAAAGTTAAAATAGAGAGTGATATTTAGCTTTCTAGATGTGGAGAGTTAAACCAGCTCTCTTCTTTATTTTTTAAAAATAAATAGTTTATTGAAATTTTATTTTTTGAGATAACTTTTTTATAATAAAGAGTTTAATATATATACAGAGTGCATTTAAATGCTCTGATACCTTTATTTGACCTCTTTATTTTGAACGTTATGTCTATAACTAAGAAGCCTTTGAATTATTTTCATTGAGAAGTAAATTCCATTACAAAAATGTTTGTATTTTATAAGGTAAATCCTAAATAATGGACTCCTTTTCGTATGCTGAAATGGGTCATTGACACCAAAAGCCACAAAAATAATAATAATAATAATTTGATGCAAATAAATCACTAAATTTTAATTTTTATTGCAATAAAATACAATTTTGAATTTTTCAACAATAAACTCACTGAAATGATAATATAACCTTCTATGAGAGTAATTTCAATCTCAATAAGTGTATTTGGAGTCCATACATGTAAAACTCAAAATTTTCCGGCTAATATATCAACAGTATTACTCAACCAAATAGATAGAGAAACTGAATTTTGGTGCATATATGGACTTCATATATATTGACTAAGTTTTAAAATACCTAATTGAATAACTATATCATCATTCCGATGAATTTATCGACAGAATTCAAAATCACAGCTTACTGCAATAAAAATGAAAGATTAGTGATTAATTTGAATCAAATCGATTCAAATCAATCTTTAGTAACCAAATTAAAAACTGTGCAAAGTTTAGTGACCTTTTATGTCATTTACCCAGCTGAAATGTATTGAAAAAGGAAACACAAAGGAGACAGATTGTTCCATTGATTTTCAAACAATATCTAACGTTCTTATCAGATGCAAAACAGCTTCAAAACCTGGGATGTGTATGTCAGTTTTCATGAACCGGTACCAATCCATGTTCAATAACTCCATTCACCAGTAGTTCAATTTAAGCATCTCTCAATGCTCCTCATAGCTCATAATCTAAACCTGATCCATATTTCCAAGCCTCAAGTAGCCGTTTCCACTTGAACTTAATCTTCGATGGAAACACATTTAATAATGGCCTTGCAAAGAAAGAGGACAAGTATGAGCAAATGCATGCACTATGACAAATAACCCTTTTTAAGGGTATGTAAATTTGTTGTTAAAAGTGAAAAATGTGATACTAATAAAAGAATTAACAGTACCATCATTTGATATATAGAAAACCCTTGTAACTAAAGAGTGTTTTTTTCTTTTTTTTTTCCCAACCTAGTTGGGATATCACGGTGCATCTACTGAATTCTGGTCTCCACCTTTCTACCAAAAAAAAAAAAAATTTTTTTTTTAACTCTATTATAGACATTTGACAGCACCATTAACTTACTGTTAATATATGTTGACATTTAGTAACACTATCAACTTATCATTATAGGTATGTACTTACTGATAATTATTAGTTTGAACAGCATAAATCAAATGATATTAAACTAATGTTGTTAATTCCAATATTTGTCACAGTGATAATCCAATTACAGTCATTCACAATTGCAAATTAATCTAACAGAGGAAAACAAGGTTTATCTTACCTTATCACAGGGTCAGCAAATGTAGAGAGAAAAGTATAGTAACTCAGCATGAAAAAATGGCCAGACCAGTCAAGAAGTGCAGGCATGCCAACCTGAAGAACAGATTCATTTGACCATGAGTCGTAATTCAATTTCCAGTTGCTATTTTTGTTGATTAATATATCAAATCAATGTACATAAATTATATAACCAAATTGAATTGTCTTGTGTATATTTCTCAAGATTCCGTGATGTCCCTATCTGTACCATAACTACTGCATTTGTAGAATTATTGACTAATTTAAAGTTATCAATGGCAAAGCTAATGTTTCATTCTCAAACAGCATAAGTTCTATGCTTCAAAATATAAAGCATAACTAACAGAACCAAAATATAAAAGTCCCTCTGCTGTCAAAGGCAAATATCACTCATCTTCACTTGGAGAGAAATTATATGGCACATTTTAAAAAAAAAAAAAAAAAAAAAAAAAAAACCTCAGTCATCAACCTGCTTAAATATTGGTGGGATAATCTGAGGTTTAGTTAACATAACAAGGCCCAACGTCTTGGCAAGAGGCTCTAACTGTATAACATCCTGCCATTGTATAAAGAAAAAGGCAAAAATCAGTTTCACTATTCTATGTCTACAGGTAGTTTTATGAGGACTGAATTCCCAAATAAGCCAAAAGAATGAACTAGAAACTAGGAATTTGAGTAGAAAAGGACAAAACCTGAAGAAAAGGTCTTAGAACTGGATCACCCAACCTCTGGAGAAGAAAGACATAATTCATAAAAAACATGAAAGAAAATTGGCATGATCAATGAAGCAGAACTTAATATGTCAATATTTTAATACACAGCAGTGTAAGCTTACCTGCATACTCTGGAAATTGACATAAAGAAGCTCATTAATAAATTCTGGAGAAACATTAGATTTTTGCTTGGCTGACATTGCCTTTTGAAATAGCCATGAAGCACTTAAATTGGGCTACAACAAAGAAATTTTATTCAGATATTTAGGACAGGTTGATCATGTATAGAAGGAAATAGAAGTCACTGACCATGTATGGATTTATCAGGGACAAGCTGTCTGCATCAAGAAAATCGCCATGGATTGCCTCATATATTCCTTCGTTCTCAGAGAAAAATAGAACAAGACTAGTGAGTTTCAGCTATGCATCTATATGTCACACGTCTTTGGATTTGACACATGCAAAAATTATATTTTTCAATAAATTGGGACTAAAGACCCACAAATGTAATGTGGTTATATTCATCTGAAATGACATACATGCTAGAACAGTAATTTCTGCGAACACTCCAAATAATTCATTGACCTCATAAATTAGGAAATAAATATAAAGGTATACCAGTTGACAATCTCCCAAGATGCCTTGTCAAGCTTCCAAAACCGCCAAATGAAACAGGTGATTGTATGCCACTAGCATCACCAAACTGCAAGAATGAAATAGTAACATTTGCATTTGATGCATATCCATAATCTATTCAGAGCCTTACAAGTTCGTAATATAAACCACCTGTAACACACGATTAAATGCTGCTGGCAAGGGACTGAAAAGTCGATCCTCCCCCATTGAGAATATACAATGTTAGATATGAAGACCAAAATACCCATCATAATCAACTCATAAAAATATGAATATTTTTCCATGTACTGGACGGAGATAAGGAAAATAATTTTAACAGTTTATCCAAGTATACCTCACAGTTCTTGAGTTAGTTGCATCATTACCTGTCACGGTATGTAGGAAAAATTCCATATATAACTCGCTTAATCTCCAAATTGTCAAGAGAGACTCCCTAGAAAGTGAAAAATGCAGGCCGTTACCACCACTAATCAGCTAAGGACATCAGCAAAAAGGAAAAGTGGAGATACAGAATTATGTCACTCAAGAACATTGAAAACAAAAACTAGTTAATGATGTCAAGATGCATGCTTTTAAGGATGCAAATGCCAAGTAGGACAATTCCAGTTCAACTAATTAGCTTGTCCCCTTTTGATTTGAATACTCCCTCCTATAGAAACCAATGGCACCAGGAGTTCAACCAATTGACTCCTATAGAAGGCGGGTGCCTTTTTTCTGATAAAATGGAATACCTAACAAGGGGAAACTAAAGAAAAAGCAACTTCATTAAATGCAAAAGCTACATTTGCTCCATTACATGACCCTTGAACACTCATCCACATCAAAAATTTATAAAAAGAAAAAAAAAATGAAACAGCTTGGAATGCACCAAATGTTAACTTTACACTGGAGTGAAAGTGGAGTCACTTTGATGATCCAACATCCTAGCAACTAGGGGTGAGCAAACAATTGGTTCAGTTACCGAAAAGCATATTTTTACAAACTGAACCGAACTTATGATAAGAACCAAACCGAAAAATTTCAGTTCGGTTCAGTTCGATTGGTCGGTTTAGCTCAATTGAGATTTTTTAACTTTGAAGCTAGGAATTTTTGATAATTTGGGGTCAGTTTAGGCTCAAAAGTTCAAGCACAATTGAGCTCAAAACTTGAATGAACAATTAATTAAATTCAAGCCCAAGTTTGCCTCCTTGAACCTGTAGTGGAAAATACCCAATTGAAAATAGTCATTACCCATTCTTGGTAGGGATGGCAATTCATACCTATCCAATGGATATCCACCCAAACCCTACCCAGTCAAAACGGATAATACCTGAGTTGACGGGATAATAGGTGCGAGTAAACCCATACCCGGGAAAAAAAAAAAAAAACATTGAGTTTGGGTAAAGTACAGATAGTATAGTACCCTATTCATATCAAATTTTACCCATACCCAAATCCACCCATATCCATGTCTTATAAATAGACCCGTACAAATGCACAATTCAACATAAATAACATTTAGACCATAATTAACTTATCTAATTTATGTTATTACTGTATATGATACATTAGGATTTTTTAAAATAAGTACAAACATTTAAATAAATAAAAATTATCTAGGTTGCACACAAACGGAAATGGAAAACAGGGAAACTAAAATGTGAAAACGATAATTTCTAAAACTATAGGACATGAAATGTAGGAGAAATGCATAAATATAAAAAAATATAAGGATATATACAAAATAGTTTATAAATATATATTTAATAATTTTAAGTATATGTTAGTAATATATTTATAAATATTAATTTATAAAAATATATATAAACATACAATTATAAATATATATAAATATATACTAATACTAATACTAATAATAATAATAATAATAATAATTATTATTATTATTATTATTATTATTATTATTAAGGAAAAATGAAGTCGAGAGTGAATATTTTTATTTAGATGTTGATCTGGGTGAGATGACTTTTTTCCAGCTTGGAAACAGGTTTCTATTTATAGAAACAAGTTTCCAACTTTTCAAATTACAGAAAAGTACCTGAAACGTTTCAGATAAGTTTCCGTGAGTTTTCAATTAGAAAACGTTTTCGAAATGCAGGGGACACAACCTTCTGAGAGTTTGTGTGCAATATAGAGGATTACAAGAATACAAAAATATTTTTTTGTCCAAAACATACTAAATTTCATTATTTGAGAGTGAAGGAATCTCTTGCAACTCTTAAAAAAAAAAAAAAGACACAATTTAAGAAAAATTTACTAGTTTTTTCATCGGTCAAGGTTATTAAACTTATGATGTGATATCTTGTGATTTCACTGTATGTCTTCAGTTTTTTTACATATTTCACTATATGCCTTTAATGACTTGTGACGTGTTGTTTCAAGTTTAAATATTTCCAATATTTTTCCTTTAAGTTAGATGCATAATTTTAGGAGTTATGTAATTGAACTTATTAATTATGATGTGACTAATATGTTGTAGTTGGAGAATTGAAAAACTTCTAAATTATTCAATGTTTCTTTAATATTTTTTATTTTTATTTTTTAATATACGATCTCTTTGAATATAATGTGTATTGATATATAGTAATTATATATTTGTGTTTAAATTTATACATATATTTAAAAATAATTTGATAATTATTTGGATAGGAAGTTACCCGAGGATTATGGGTTTAAAATTTATTATCTAAATAAATATGAATACAAGTATGAATAGACATATATTTCGTTGGATATGGGTAAGGATATTATACTACTTCACTCATACCCTACCTATTATCACTCTAATTCTTGGTGGCTCTCTTTTCTTCCCAGCTATTAATGGCTTTCTCTTCGGCACTGGAGAACATTGTGTTGGCTCTGCACGTATCCTACATTTGCAGTGAATAGGAGTGATGCAACCATCTTTCTCTGTCGCCACCACCACCATCAATATCTCATGATTCTCATCACACGACCCTTGTCTCTTCATCCCCATATTAATAACAAGAATATGTATATAATAAAAAAGAAAGAGTTTAAAGAATGGGAATTTCAAATTTCAAGAAACTCAAAGTTTATGGATGGTTCTGGACATTTTTAATTGGGCTCAATTAAATTAAAGGAACAAGATTAAAGAAGATAAAAAAATAAAAATAAAAATAAAAAATAAAAAAGAAGAAGAAAGGCGGCTTGAAAAGAAGATTTTCGAGAGGGAAGGAGAGAGGAGGCACTTCATATTTAGAGTTTTGGTTTTTAACCAAATTTTTTTGGCAAAAACCGAACCAAACCTAAATTTAATTCACTTTAATAAATTTCAAATCAAACTAGTTGGTTCGGTTCAGTTTTTCAGCTTTAGTTCGGTTTTGCTCACCTCTAGCAGCAATTCCCATCTCCCCAAAAAAGAAAACAAAAACAACACAAATAAAATACACTACAATAGGGCCCCCGGTACATGCCAAGCAGCATGTGCTATGATGTCATATAGGTATACCTTGATTAGCATATGTACTAGCCAGATAACCAAAACAATAGATGATTATTGGGTCAATATCTCTTTGTTCCTTTTAGGCAGGTTAAATTTGGGAGTCAAATTAATAAATCAATGCCATCCAACAGATATCTGATAAGGTTTGGCCCCCAAGATCTTAAAGCCAATTCATCAAATTGCAGAATATATTAAAAATCTTTAAAGAACTTCCACCTGCAAAAAGAAACTTATTCTTAATCTTTAACAATGCTCGCATAATGCTTTTACTCTTTATCATTTTTACTGGACAAGAGACAAGTTCATTAATCATAACAAAGCAACAGAGATTACAGAATAGGTTAGAATATGTATCGACTTATCAATAGTATCTAAAGTGAAAAGTACCACTTATAAAATATGCTAGCCAGTCTATGAGCTTAAGGTACGTAATCAGAACCACAAAACTTCAAGATATATAAACAGCTTTCACAATTTCAATTGATCTTAATAAACAAAGATTTTATATACACGAAACAGCAAGATGTGAAACATGTACTGTTGATTCAAAATCCTAGTTTGTTTAGGATGAAGGATGAAGAGAACTCAAGAATTCAATCATCAAGATGTAGAACAAAGCAAGCTGAATAGTGATACACAAGCTTGCAGACAGCAGATATAAGAACTTACCTGATATTTTGGCATCAAGTCCCAATAGTCTTCTAATAATTCTTCCAATTTTGGTGATCCAGGTTGAGGATTAACATATGTGAACATATATGTTGTACGATCCATAAGATCAGAACCAGCTGGAAATGCCTGTGAAATGTTCATAAAAGAGATTCATTCTCAAAGGCACATGAATTGCCAATCTATGTTAATATTGCACATTTACCTCCCAAAAATATTGTACTGTTGAGTTTCTAATCCTCTTCACAGATGAACTACTATATATGACATCACTTGTAGAGTTATCTTTAAATCCATGGGCACAAGATCCAACGACAAGGCACATGCCATCAGGCTTTCTTCCTCTTCTTATCTGCAAAGAAACATTAAGAATCAGTTTGGTCATAGATCGTTGAAACTAATAGATATATAAGTTGTTAATTTTGGTACATTGGAAAAATAAATATAAATATAAGTTGTTATTTACCTGTACATGTTTATGAAACATTTAGAACTTACATTTTAATATCAAAGGACAAAAAAGACTTCGTAACGGACGGATTACAAACTTACAATGCTCATTCTATTTGTCATTAATTCAAGCACAAAAAAATAACTCCAGTGAATTTAGACCAGTAGTGTGAAAAATTTTATGAAGATTCGTATAGCCAAAGAACTCACTAAAAATGATTAAAATGGACATTATGAATATGTGAAAATAGTCAATCTTGCATCAACACATTGCTGATGGGCCATTGCACAAGAACAGAACCTGACCTGTTTCACCACAGGTGAGAAGTTCCCCATTGCATCAATTATAAGACGAGAAGACAGCAATTTCCCCTCTGCAAGTTGCAAAACCTATGGCAGAAAATAATAAGAATAAATAACAAGGAATACAAAACTATTAAAGTTCACTTTTATAATACTTTTCTGGTTGTACTTGTAATCAGAGAAGGATAGAAGGAATTTCTGTGTTTTGATTCATAATCTTACACACACATTTATATACAATGCTAATTCTTCTTTAGGAAGGTCTACTATACTAGTATGACCATGATTGCCATATACAATACCTCGCCTAGGTGCTCCTTTTAAATAGCACAAAATTTGTTCTACTGCTGTCCAATGATGCACAGTTGAGGGGGACATGTACTGACTCACAATACTGACTGAATATGCAATATCTAGACGAGTTACAGCAAAATAGTTCAATTTCCCAACCAACCTTCTATCTTTCGGGATCTTCAAACAATTCTCCTTATTTTGTGAGTTGCAAATTAGGAACCATGGGAGTGCTACATGGTTTAGCTCTCAATTTTCCTATCTCAGACAATAAATCAAGTACATACTTCCTTTGAGATAAGAAGATCCCCTTCTTACACCTGGTTACTTCAACACCCAAAAAGTATTTTAACATCCCCAAATCTTTGGTATGGAACTGACAATGGAGAAATGATTTAAGAGAAGAGATACCTGCATTGTCACTTCCAGTAATGACAATATCATCCACATATACTACTAATAGAATGATGCCATCTGCAGACTGTTTATAAAAAACCGAGTGATCGGACTGATTTTTTCACATACCAAACTTCTCAATAGCCTTACTAAATTTACCGAACCAAGCACGAAGGCTTTGTTTTAACCCATACAGAGACTTACGAAGACAACATACCTTCTCAGACTCCCCCTGAGCAACAAAGCCAGGCAGTTGCTCCATATACACTTCCTCCTGAAGATCACCATGGAGAAAAGCATTCTTGATGTCCAATTGATGCAGTGGCCAGTCATGAGTAGTAGCCATAGAAATGAATAGTCTGACAAAGGTAAGCTTCGCAACTGGAGAAAAAGTATCCGAATAATCTACTCTATAAGTTTGAGCATAGCCTTTAGCAACAAGGCGAGCTTTTAAGCGAGCAACTGATCCATCAGGATTAACTTGGACAGCAAACACCCATTTACAGCCAATGGCTTTCTTACCTGCAAGTAAATTTATCAAAGTCCAAGTACCATTGTCTTCTAAAGCAGTCATTTCCTCAACCATAGCACTCTGCCACCCAGGATGAGAAAGTGCTTCGTTAATAGTTTTAGGAATAGAAATAGGATCCAAAGAGGTAATAAAAGAACAAGATGAGGGAGACAAATGATTATAAGACACAAAGGAAGACACAAGATAAGTACACTGTCGTTTACCTTTTCGAAGAGCAATAGGAAGATCAGTCTTAGGAACCAGATCTGATGATGAAGGAGCTAGTGCAACTGGTACAGGACATGAGTCAGAAGAAGTCTTTCGTCGGGAATACACTTGTACTATAGGAGGCTTTGGCTTAGGAGGAATAGGAGCAACAGGATGAGAACCGGAGGATGTGATAGTATAAATAAGCAAATCATCATCCTCCCCCTGACTTGTATAAAAATTAGATGGGAAAAAACGAGTATTTTCAAAGAAAGTGACATTTGCAGACACAAGGTACCTGTTAAGAGTAGGACAATAACATCTATATCCCTTTTGAACACGAGAATACCCAAGAAAGATACATTTCAAAGATTTGGGATTTAATTTTGTGACCTGTGGATGAACATCTCGAACAAAACAAGTACACCCAAATACCCTAGGTTCAATAGGAAATAATGGTTCATTTGGAAAAAGAACATGATAAGGTGTCTCACCTTGAAGAATAGAGGATGACATGCGGTTAATAAGAAAATTAGCTACGGAAACAGCATCAGCCCAAAAGCTTTTAGGAACCTACATTTGAAACAATAAAGCCCGTGCAGTTTCTAAAAGATATCTATTTTTGCGCTCAGCTACCCCATTTTGGGATGGTGTATCAACACAAGAAGTTTGATGAAGAATGCCATGTTTAAGCATGTAATTCTGAAAAGTTTCATATAAGTATTCCTTAGCATTATCACTTCTTAGTGTTTGAACAGAAACATTAAATTGAGTTTTAATTTCAGCACAGAAAGCAGAAAAGAAAACACCTCAGAACGATTTTTCATTAAATATAACCATGTCATTCAAGAATAATCGTCAACAAAAGTAACAAAATACTTAAACCCAGTTTTGGATGTAATTGGATAAGGATCCCAAACATCTGAATGAACTAGTTCAAAAGGAGTACTAGCTCGTTTATTGACTCTTAGACTTGAACTAAGACGATAGTGTTTAGCAAATTGACACGACTCACATTCTAATGAAGATAAACTTTGAAACTGAGGACATAATTTCTTTAACACAAAAAGAAAGGGATGACCAAACCGACAATGTGCTTCAAATGGGGTAACCAGTCCAGAACAGGCTATGGGTCTTGGTACTTTTATATCAAGGATGTAGAGGCCTCCAAACTCATGTCCCTTACCAATAATCTTCTTCATCGTAAGATCCTAAAACAAACAATAATCCAGAAAGAACAAGACACAACAATTTAAAGTACGAGTGAGTTTGCTCACAGAAATCAAATTAAAAGATTACCGAGGTAGACTAAGAACATATGACAAAGGAAGGGATGGAGTAGGAACAATTGTGCCAGATCCAAGAACAGACGATGTTGACCCATTTGCTAAAGTAACATTGGAAGTAGATTTGTGACTTAAAGGTAGAAAATAGACTAGAATTATCTGTAATGTGATCTGTGGCACCAGAATCAATGACCCATTCGGAAGAGGAGGACACAAGACATGTATTGGGTTTACCTAACTCAGCGATAGCAGTTATAGGAGTAGACTGTGATTTCAAAAAATCTTGGTACTTGGCATATTCATCTGCAGATATCATGACCGATTTTTTAGAAGTGTCAGTGGTAGATGCAACATGAGCTTGCTTGTTCTGCAATTTCCTGCAGTCCCGCTTCATATGACCAGGCTTATGGCAATAGTGACAAACTATTCCTCCCAAATCCGGCTCTCAAGTGTCCATGTTTCGATCATAAGTGCTAGATCGATCAGAAGTACTGGAATTGAATCTCTTACTATTGTTCTTATATGGTTGTCTCCCATAATCAAAGATGTTATTGCGACTGACTAAAGCACTACCAGGCTGAACAGATTGAGAACTTTCTGTGCAGAGTATTCTACTAAAAGTATCTTGCAGAGAAGATATTTTAGAACTTGACAAAATCTAAGATTTAGCAATCTCAAATTCAGGTGGAAGCCCGGCTAGAAAACTCATAATTGCCATCTTTTCTCTTTGAGCTTGCTAAACTTTTACATCAGTGCTGAATGGAAGAAGCATATTAAGTTCCTCGTATGTTTTCTTGAAATCCCTAAAGTAGCTTGTAAGAGATCTATCACCCTTTTCTGCACGATAAAAACCTCAGCACACCTCATAAATACGGGAGATATTATCTTTTCCAGAGTACAAGAAATCCAAATAATCTAGTAATTCTTTCACAAACTCATAGTGATTTATCAGACCAATTACCTCATTATCAATAGAATTACGTATTTGTAAGAACAAACGAGCGTCCTCTCTAAGCCAGGATTGTCTAGAGTCATCATTGGGAGCGTCATCAGTTAAATGATCATCTTTAGCAATACTCCTTAAATAAATTCGAACAGTTTTACTCCAATCCAAATAGTTAGAGCCAGTAAGTTTATGTTCCGTAATTTTTGACATTACTGGAACCACATCAGAGACAATCATTGTCTTTTTCTCATCCATATTTTGCCAAATTAATCAAAGGAACCAGAGAACAGATTCTGAAACACCAAAAGAAGACCCAACCAAGGAGAAAATGTTGTGGAACACAAAAGGCCTCACACCTGTACTGATGCAGACCCAACCACGTATGAGGAGATGTTGTGGAAGTCGAGGCGAGCTGAACAAGACGGATCTGACTGATTTCCGACAAGGGATGTGCTCTCACGCGCCGGCGCGTGACTTTCAGGCCGGCACGTGTGGCTCAAGCGCAAGGATTCCGGCCACCAAATTCCGGACGAAGGCCAATCGGTGGGTGGCAGGAGTAGGCGGTGATGACTGGAAGTCACCGGAGGTAGGTGACCCAACGAAACAGCAACGAAGCCTATTGTGTTTTCAAACAGAAATTCACCAAATACCGAGAACTAATTTCACAAGCTCTGATACCATGTAATCAGAGAAGGATAGAAGGAATTTCTGTGTTTGATTAATAATCTTACATACATATTTATATACAATGCTAATTCTTCTTTAGGAAGGTCTGCTATTACAATTTAAGGTATATCAAATCTTCCTAATCAGTATACATTCTTCCTAATTAGTATACATTCCTACATTCCTATTTTGTACATCCTGTAACAGCACTAATGACCAAATCACTGTCATATTCCAACTTAAGGGACATCACTTGCCAGCATGTTGAAATCAATATCTCCACTGTCATCAAGAGGTATAAATCCAATTCAAAATTCCATTAGTGTAATCATTAATGTTTGGCCTTGAATAATTCTAATATTATCTTTGTTATTTCCCTTTCCTAACCATGTTTTACTTTTATCATTTACAGAATGCGCTTAACCCTGTTTGTGATTTCTGTTCTTTGTATGACATTCCCATCCCACCAAGCTTCCTTCTCATTAAGTGCAATGAAGAAATTCAGAACACCTTGCTTATTTCATATAGTCATTAGTTAAACCTCCACGGTAGATGACAACATCAGTGAAATTGTAACTTAATGAAATTCACTGTCTTATTCTCAACCATTAGGGGGTCAGCTGCTATCAAATTATATATAATCATGCATGTGTATGTTACTTGCAAGTGTTAGCAGACTCACTGCTGCATCCTCGTAGACACAAATGCTAGAGACAGTGTAGCCTTCTAAGATGACTCCACCAAGGGAAACAAACCGTTTCTTCATAATCTCTATGAGCTTTACAGGCCTGTAATGATAGAATGATGCAAATCAAAGTGTTGTCCCCTTGCAGAACCAAGACAAATTTTCTTGCATGATAGCAATAGCAGCAATCTCCATGTTAAAGAGACTATAACCATCATCAACAAGCCACCAAAAACGAATAAAGAATAAGGAAAAAATAAAAAATAATAATAATAATAATAATTGAGAATTCATTCAAGCTTGTGAAGTTTTGGGTAACCTTTCATCAAATAATAATATGCTGCAGGGAAATAATCTAAATAACAGTCAAGCACAGTTTGTGAAAAATTAACACAAAATGTTGTCTAATCCGATACTTGATTAGCAATTAGAAGTAAGAGGCAAATTATTTTTTTAACAAATCATGAAAGGAGCTTTGAAACACAGGAAAATGCAATTTTCATAGCATTTACTAGAAAATTCCAAACTTTGATAAGCCATATGGAACATGCAAATAATAAATTAAATAGATAACTTACGAAACACCAAGATTAAGAATGTCTTCAACCCAGATTTCGCCTTTATCCTCAAATCCACATCTGTTCTGCAGAGTTAGCAAAATTCCAAGAGATAAAAGTTCAAAGATGTCAGAACCAAAGATAACACAGCATTGTCACTTGGATAGCGTTCAGGAGAATAACTTCATAACTTAAAGTCCATTTTGGTGTTGTAAGGAAGCCCCCAGGATCATGTTTCAGTGAGGTTCAAAATTTATTTCATCTACTATCACAATGTCCTTAAATTCCACTTCAATTTTCAAAATTTCAAATGTTGCTTAAGTGATCAATTGTATTGCCCATGCTTCCAGTAAAGCCCCACAAGCCAATGGAGAATCAAAATATATAGCAATTACAAACACCAAGGTATGGTCATATATGTGTACTAATCTGATTTATTTAAAACTATAAATCTTTGTTAAAGATTTTAAGTTGGCTTAAGATGATAAGTTGATTACAAATCAAAGAGTAAAGTTATTGCAAAAGTGGAAAAACATGGGCCTCTGTTATAAGTATCTCTTATGATACCCAACACAATTGAACACTTGTGCCAGCATATCTATCACAGCAAGGAATGATTAAAAAAAAAAAAAATTGTAGATTAATGGACAAATCCACCTTTCTTTTCCAAAAAGATTCAGTCCACACACAGTATTCAAAAAACCTAGCTGGCAAATAATTAAGGGGAAAACCTGGCCCTAGGATCATTAGAACTTGCAAACCAGAATTTGGGCAAAACTTGAACAAACTGAATTGTTCATAACAACCACAGTATTCACATGATCCAATCAACTTATGAAGTTCAAGAACTCACAGGATTGAACTTCACTTGTGTAGCTTGTTCAATGTCATCCTCTGAAAAGATTCCAACTTCTACAAGCTCCAAGAGCTCTTTCCTTGAGATATTCCACTCTTGTTCCCTCTAATCATTTAGAACAATTGATCTTTTAACAGCAATTTCTTATGCCCTAAACAATCTCTAGAATGAACTCCACAGTATATTATACCCCTTTTAGTATATTTCTTTCGACAATGCCTACTCGAAGACCTTTGGAAATCAATGCTGTAGCGATGAAGATCCCCAAAGTACCTCCACAAACGACCACATCAAATTTGTCTACTGACTTGTCACTGAGATCAGCATGACTCGATGCATGAAGAATACTTTTAACTACTTGCTGAGGTTCTTGGGAATCTGCAAAATAGATATGAAGAGTGGATTATTAGAGATCCCTCAGAGATTCTGGCATGACTCATGGCAATAGCATGAATTCTACCTGTCTGAGCAGAACAGATGCTGGACCAAATCTGGTCCAATCTCTTAAGAGCATTATATGTGTATGCTCCACCAGCACCACCAACTTCACCACTTACAGAAATGCTCTCCATTATCCTCTACAAGTTGAAACCAGCACAACCCAAATTAGAAAGAATAGCAAGCGGAACATAAAAAAAGTCACTTTACTATATTTTGAAGACCAACTGCGACCATGACATTATGTAGTTGGTGTTACAGTGGTTAGCAACTCATCAGAGGCGGAACTACATGGGAGCTTGAGCAGGCCATGGCCCCCCAAGCTCCTCAAATTTGAATTTTACCCCTTATATATTTTATGTATTTTTCAAAGAATATGTATGTTGGGCCCTCAAAATTTTTAAAACTTCACCCTTCAACTAGATATTTTCTACATATTTTTAATAATATACATTTAGCCTCTCCAAAGTTTTTAAAATTTTATTTATTACATGTATATTTCATTATAATTTACATATAAATATTTTTATCATATAATTATAGTACTCAAAAACTTCAAAATTTTTATTTTTCTGTATTAAGTTAGATTTTTTTCTTTACATTTATATTTTGGCGCCCGCAAATTTTGAAGTCCAGTTCTGCCCTGTGACTCGTATTTCAATCAAATTATAACATATAGTCTATATAGTCCATTAATAAGTCAGAATGATGCAAACTATGGTAACTAAAGGTAGGAACTTCCAACTTAAAGAGGAAAAATGATGTTTGAGATTGCTTTAAAGCACGTATCTTAACATTCATTTCTACCAACTCCCTTTAATATAAAGAATCTGGTTCTGCTCAATTTCCTTCCAAGGTAATTTAAACTTTAGCAATCAGCAATTACTACCATTGTTACTGTGTTGCAATTAGATTAACAAGCACTCATTAAGGCATCTCAGGAATGTCTTATCTATTATTGATTACATCTAAATGTTCACAATTCACTTGGCTTGCTATGCCTATATGGCATTCTACACAATGCTCCAAAGAAATCTCTCAAGCTGGGAAAAAAATATACCAAGCAGAGAAAATGGATAAAACCAAGGTGCAAAGAAACAGCTCTTTCCCAATTTTACCTCAAAGATTGAATAACAACATCATATTATAACAACAAACTTACACCGAACATTATTTAAAACAAAACTATTGCATTTCCTAATGAAACAATAGCATCCCCATTATTTGGATAACTAAAACAAATACAACACAGAAATAAATTTACCTGGGTTCTTGAGGGAAGAGCTTGTGCTAGCAAGGACATATTCCTTTGAGTTCTTTCCTTCCTTCTGTGGACCAAAGGGCTCACTTTTGGGTATTGAAATACCCCATTACACAGTCCAAGCTGAACCATCCCCCGTCCCATACTGAACCAAAACCAAAATCTTCTGCTTTTCCCCCTCTTTTCCTTAATTTATCATCAACTCTTCAATGTTAGCAATTTAAATTGCTCCATAAATGTATGTGTCACAGAACTCGACACGTTAACGACCAAAATTATCCTCTGAAATTTGTCATCTTTCCTATTTCACCCTTGATACATTGGACAGAACAAAAAGGGGTACCCGCCGGTGACAAACAAGAGTTCACCTACATGTGACTTTAACATGGATAGTGGTCATCAGATAAACCTCTGACCTTACCAGGGTTTTAGAACAAACCTCAATCTTGCCTTCTTGTTTGGCTCTGCCTCTGCCCACTGTTTATCCATATTTATTAGGTAAATCTCATTGTTATCTTATTTGTTCTATTTAATTGCTTTCTTATAGTGTGTGTTGTTGTCGATTTTCTGTGTAATTGTTTTTTTCTTTTCCGTGTCTGTTTTCTGTTTGGTTACTGAGAAACTGAGGGAAAAGGTAGGAAATGAAATTTAGGAGTTTAAATGCTTGTGTCGACCACTTCCTTTTATTGGGTATCAAATAACAAAGGCTTTCTCAGTTAATTGTTTATATCAATTTTGAAGGTTCGACATTCCATTAATTTCACAATCCCAGATAATGAAATTGACAAAAACCCAAATTAAACCCTATAGTCAGCATCAAAGAGAAGGAAACAAATTTCAATACAATAATGATATATTCTGATTTCAAAATTTAGCAGAGTAGATGCTAAATGTTGAAAAAAAATTTGGACTAAAATTTCAGTTGAATTAGCCTCACCTGCCTCTCTCCACCACTACCCTCACAATTCCAATTTTGTCTAAATTTTGGTTAAATCAGCTTCTAGCTACAGTATTTCAGTAGTGATGGTCCTTTCACAGGGGTATAAGGACTGTCCTTAATCAAATCAACGAACTTTTCTGAGATGAAAAGCGTGTGGAAACGAAATCCAGGAAATAAGAAAAAATGGTAACACGAGTATATCAATCAGCTAGCTGGAAATGGTAATGAATGAAGATGATGATTGATGATATGTTAATTTTTCAAAAAATTTCCCCGTTTGGTTTTACTTTATCTTGGCAATGGCTGGCACAAGTTTCTTTTGTGATAGTTTATTTGTCTTGGTTGCTGGTGCATATAAAGAACGCCTGCTGACATTCTATGCATGTTTTAAGATATCAAGGTGTCAACCTCTGGAATCTACCCCTTAATGCGCATTGATAATTTAGTTGTTTGAGAAGTGATTGCTAAAACTTTTGGTCATCTTGATCAGGTGAACAAGCAAGAAAATTGTGATGGCTCCAACAATCCTGGTCACATCCCCAATTTTTGGCTTCTTCTCTATGAACAAAAGCGCCAGAACTTGTGCTAAGTTTAGAAGCGCAAATAGGCAATGCTATAGTATAAAGGCAATGAAAGCAGAAAAGACTCTAGAGGAATTGTACAATGTGAAGGTAGAAAGAAAAGTGTCTTCAGATCGATTGACAGACCTTGGGGTCTCACGATGGTCAGTGTGGAAGACTGGCAAATGCAGGTTGCCTTGGGACTGGCAGGTTGACCAGCTAGTTTACATTGAAGAAGGGGAGGTGAGGGTAGTGCCTGAAGGGAGCGAACGTTACATGCAGTTTATGGCTGGCGACTTAGTTCGTTACCCCAAGTGGTTTGAAGCTGATCTGTTCTTCAATGGTCCATACCAGGAGCGTTACAGTTTCCGTGCATATGGTGATGACTATTAAAATCCCACATCACATTCTGCATTATGTGATCTAATCTCTTTGTCCAGTGTATCATCAGCTTTATTCAAGGACTGTATTTTGGAACTAAATTTAGTTTAGCCTAGTAATTGCAAGGTGGACTGCTGTATTTCTGCAATGATCAACTGAAATAACTTGTCATTTTGAATTACAGTTTCCCTAATACAGCAGCTTATTATCTGTACATTAACAAACTGTCAAATGATCTCTCGTGAACGTTAGCTTACTTGCAATTATGGAAGATACCCCCAAGGAGGATTGTGAATGCTAAATTTTACCATAAGAACTTTCTCGGAGGATAATTGCTACAATTTGCATTAGCTACAACTGCAAATTATTTGTGGCAGTGATGATTGTCACACTTGCATATATTTAAGGATAACTGGGTTGACAATACATTATGATCTTGAAACTTAGAGCTAGTTCTAAATGCTTGTACTCCAAATCTATGAGTTCCCTGTTTTCCATGATCCACATCTATGAGTTCAATGTCTACATAATCCAATGGTTCAACTTGTTTATTTAGAAAGAAGTAATTTGGTAGAAGCTGCAAATGTTGTATTTAAAGAACAATGGTTTTCAGGTCATTAGACAAACAAGCTCGAAGAAGACGAGCACACATTTTCTCCTACTTTTAATCATTCCTCGTAAATTGTTGCAAAATTGCAGAACTAGACCACGATAAATAAGCATCAAGAACTGAATTGACCATGAAACACCCTGAAGATGACATCCAACAGGCCAAAACAATACGTTTTGAACAGAACTTGCTCAAAGGAAGGCGATGTCCCTGCTCGATTAAAATTAGAAATTATGCAGTTTATAAAGGCTTAAAAACATAAGAGGAATCATCTAAAAGCTGAAACACAGAAGGAACAATCTTCTTTGCATCATTACAGGAAATAAATATTATCAGGTAGGAAATCTGAAGCACTACCTCTATAAATCAAATCCTTTATAATACACACACTTACACTTTAATGGCTGAAGAGAAAAGAAAACAGAATGAGCCCATAACCCAAAAAAGGATTAACCTGTTCCCTCAGAACCCTGCTGCACTTGTCCAGTTGATGAGATAATGAAAAACCCAGGGAAAGAGAGGCCAAACAAATTTCATATTATGACAATCAGGCCCCACCCTTTATCTTTCAACTACGAATAAGGGTAAACTCCAACAAGTTACACCTGCTGATGTTCTCAACTAACTGAAGTGGCGCGAGGACTTGACCCACTGGAAATTGACACAGAGGAGACAAATCTTGAGACAAGCACAGCCTCATTACTTATGGCCTTAGAGGCTGCCACATCCTCCAAACGTTTCCATGTTAATTCTCTCCTTTCTTGTATTTCTCTCTCCTTGACTTCATCTTCTTGGAATTTAACCAAACATTCATCAAAAAGTTCTTGATCAGCATCTGAGAATATCTTCCTCACATTCAGTGTCAGACTCTGAACAGCTTGGTTCCAGTGGCCCCTTGTATTTCTCTCCAAAGCTGGGAATATTAAAGGCAGTATCACTTTACGGTTTTGTGTGATCAAATTCCTTATGTGATCGTTGTTCCACAAAAACAATGCACGTTCAGCCACCTGCCAGGAAAATCAAGTTTCAAAAAGATCCATATAAATCCAAAAGCTTTAATAGGGATCTGTAAGATATTTGCTTTGTGTGTCAACAGACAGGTGCAGCAAAATACATGCAATATCTACAAGTAATATAGCTTTTACTGATTCTAGTACTATCTTTGCAACAACATTTATTATGATGGACATGCCTCACAAAGATATTTGCTTTGTGTGTCAACAGACACGTGCAGCAAAATACATGCAATATCTACAAGTAACAAAGTCAAGTATTTCTTAATATTTAACTCCCATATAATTCACATGAATGCAGATTTAACATATCACCTTGTTCAATCAACTTGTACTACACAGAAATATCCAATTTCTTATCCTGTCACACATTTGTCAACCATCAATTTTGATAAAAGCTTCTCTATGATATCAACTGAAAACATTTTCATCACGACTGCAGTCTTAGATAAATCTTGATTTTAACCACATTACACAAATCAGTGACTGCTGAACTGTCAATAGGATCTTGCAGTGGTAAGTAATATTTACAGCATTAAACACCCTTTTTCAAGATCTAGTACTGTAACTAGTACTAAATACAAGGTGGATTTCTCTATAACACAATTTAAAAGGTTTTGTCACTCCTAGCTTGTTGCAACTAATTCATCCTTATCAAATGACAGATTTATGTTATTGACACCATAAGACCGTTCTGTCCAGTAATGTTATGTCCATCGTCACAAGAAAAAGTTTCACACAGAATTTATTAGAAGGTGATTAGAGCAATTCATGAGGAAAGCAGGTGCTGCTACAGTTACTTGTTACCGAGGCTGCATGCTTTGAGAAGAATCCCATACAAGATAACACAATCAGAAGGAACATGCTACTGTCAACTAATAATGCATATAGAAGTAACAAGTTGTGCAGCATCTCTGGTTGGTTAAGGCAGCAGCTAAAGATCTATGGTTGACAGCTTTTTTTAATATAATCAATTTATTGGGCCTTGCCAAAATAAGACAAGTTTAAAAGGGATGGCAGGGAATAATGGGACGCAAGAAATGATAAGAATTAAGGGTGATTCCTTGGTGAATCATGTGTAACATATAGTGCAAGCAAACTAGTCAAAATTTTGACAAAGTATAAGTACAAAGGCTCAAGCAGTAGTTTACTAGATCTTTGTACTGTATCTCTTTCCAATTGTTCATTTTCATGATCAGTATATCAAAACCTCTTGGATAACATTTGAACAAGAAGTTTACAGGTATTTCTGACTTAATTGTTCTAAACATCGGTCTTCTCATTGCTTTTGGGTAGTTTCCAAATGCAATGTGCTTAGGCACACAACGTCTTTTTTAAGAAAATTTATTATTCAATAGAAAGAGACAGATAAGCAATTTTCTAGTTCTGGACCAATCCAAAAATAACAAGACTTCTACTTTTTTTATTAAAAAAAAAATCTATTTTTCAAAGTGAACAGTAATCCCAGCTTTTCTATGAAATAAACAATGAAATTATGAACTGCCAAAATTCAATCATTAGGTTCCATATCTCCATCCTTCAAAGAGCATTTGGCCCGAAATTATTGAAAGTGTTTAGCTTCTATAATAAATTTGTCAAAAGTTGAGAGAAAGAAATGGTATGAATATAGTCAAAGCTCATCATATTAAAATATAATTTTAATTTTTCAATGTTAAAATAGATGCAATAAGTCAAAGAGCAGCTTGACCTTTTTTTTTGGCTCATTAAAAATCAATGGGACATCAGGAACCCTGAAAGGAGTTACCAATGGTAATTAATAAGGATAACTTTCCACATGTAAATAAATATTACTTAAGTCAGAAAGATCTAAATTAGGAGTATGTATTTTGCAGTTAAAGTTTGTTATGACTTATGAGTTAGAAGCCACATGCATATCATGTAAACAAATAAACGCTTTCTTCCACACTCATTTTATGAAGCTATATGGCATATCCTACAAGATCAGTTAAATGAACACAGAAAAACTCATTCTGTATCAATAGCAGGAATCAGAGGAATTGGTAAGGTGGATACTGTACAAAAGCTGCTTCAATGGCTTATATCTAAAAATAGAAGGTCAAAATTACTATAAAGAATTAAATTTATTAACAGCATATAGTGATTATCATATCACCTATAGTTTCCTAATTTTCTTTTTATAGTGAGGACTTGACTGATCATCCACCCTTTTTTCAACAATACAGTTCAAAGTTACAGGAAAATGAAGATTACTGCATTCAAAATTCAATTATCCTAGTGATAATAATTCAAATGACTTTAAGACAGAAAAAATGAATAATAAAAGAAGTTACAATTGCAAAGATATTAATATATAGGAAGGAATAATCAAGAATTGACTAGGGTGATAGTATCATCAATATTGATAAGTGCAATCATTAGGCAATAACAACAAATGACAAGAATGCATAAAATAAAACCATTGTAAATTCAGTACCTGAAAATGCGAGCTGTTGAGACAGCGGCTAATTTGACGGAACAAGGGGACCATGCAACGCTGAAACTCTGCTGCCTGAGTGGCCTCTAAAACTTCCTCCAATTCACCAAGGAACATAACCTCTTTGGAACTATTAGTTATGGGCCAATACTTTAAAAGACCTCGAATTACAGTATCAGCAAGCTTGAAATCTTTTTCCACAAACTGAGTGATACAATATGAAAGTTGTTGATGGTACATCGACACACACTTGGGCTTGTGAAGAGGAATCAAGGCACGGACAAGGAAGAGCTTGTGCTCTTCCTTCAATGGCAAAGCAAATCCATTAATTATGCTGCCCAATATCTCAAGTAGTTCTGCAATTCCATTATGCCTCTCTGTCTCAAATATGAAACGATAAAAGATGTTGTTTATAGCTTTCCTAATAAATGGCCGATGCACCATAAACTTCCCATAAATGCGATGCAGTATAGTCTTCAAATACTCCCTCTCTCTTTGGTCCTCAGAATCAAACAAATCTAGCAATCTCAACACAAATGAATGGTCAATGTATCTCTTAGCAAGCTTGGCATCAGTCTCTGTTGAAGCCACAAATCTAAGAAGAAACTCATACACAATTTGAAGATGAGGCCACGATGGCTCCATAGTTGGTTCGTCCTCTTCTGGATCAAACATTTCTAGAATCTTGTTATCATGATTGGCAGATGGAAGTGACCTAAACAAATTAGCTGCCACCATCTTTGTAATTTCTTGCATTGTCACCTCATTGAACTTTGATGTCACAGAAGAAATATAATCAACAAGCTCGAGCAAAGTCAGCCTCTTAATGTCCTTCTCTTTAAGATTTTTCGAAGGATCACTAAAATCAAACACAACACAGCACACGTTCAACTTCTTAAGAAAGAGATTCTGCTTCTCTGAACTAGGAACATCCCTGAAGCTAGGCAATGGCTCGTAAACCCAAGCAGCTGAAACAGGACCAACCTGGCCCACACCAGTAGCTGATTTTTTCCCTTGATTAGCTTTGATCTGTGGGGCAAGGTTCCCATTGTTAATCCGTGAAGCGCCCAAACCTGAATTCGAAGACTTCGAAGAAATCGACGGCTGCCTTGAGGTGTTTATGGAATTGGGTCCATGGGAAGAATTCAAAGATGAAAAGGCATTGACCCCACCATCATTGTTCGAGTCATTATTCGACGATTTTGAGGAGGGTTTTCGAGGTAGCTTACCCAATATCTGTTTGATCATATCGACTAAGAAAAAGCCTTAACCCCAACCCAAGCCCTAATCCTAATTTTACCTCAACAACAAATCAAAGTTCCCACCTTTAGAGACTAGAAAAACAACCCATTTTCATAGTTGATCGATAGAACCCCAATCCAAAATCACACATTCAAAAAACCAGAAACAAAAGTCATAGAAAGAACTCGACAAACGTTATAAAAACGAGTCTACGCATGCACCGGTCCATAACTCGAAGTTGCAATTACGAAATAGGAAATTTGATATACAAAATATTTTGAATTGATGGGGAAAAAGAAGAGAAAACAAACTTACAATAAACAAGATGATGAATGCAGAGATCTGAGAATGCAAGAGAGAACCCTAAAGATCTGAGCTTTAAGGCTTTGATCTGTCCAAATTGATAAACCCTAATATGCTTTTCTGAGCCTGCCCCCAATTGATATTTAGAGAGAGAGAGAGAGAGAGGTAGGTTGGGCGGAGGGAGAGGGGAAGAAACGGGGGACAAGACCAGAAAAACAAAAAGAGAATCAAATTAAGTTTTTAACAATTCAAAACAGAAAATAAAAAACATTATTAGCTTTACAAAAATAGCAAAAAAAAAAGTGTCTCTCTCTCTCTATCTTTCTGCAAAACAAAAATCTCCCTCCTTTGCCTGCCTATGTTGTGTTGCGTTTATGTTTAGATTGATTGACAAATTAAACAATAATAATAAAAAATTTATGATAAAAAAATTTGAGAAATTGGAACCAGAAGGTTTTGTTTTGTGACTCTTAAGGGGCAGAATTGACATTTCTGTTACTTTTATTTTTTTTCATTTTCTTTGTTATTTTTATAACCAGTGATTATGAATTATGATGCAAATGGACCCAAGTTGATCATATATATAGGTTTGGGTAATTGGTTATTGACCCCATTTTTCTGATGTGTTGATCGGGTTGACATGGTAATTGACCAAATGCTCCTAACCCCATTTTAGGGTAACCTAGTTAGATATTTGTTTGTTTGATGACTTTTTTTTTAGTTATTTTTCTCTATTTTTTCTTTTATTTATATCCTCATCTTTTTTTTTTTTTTGTCAGATTTTATTTATATATTCATCCAGTTTTTTCTGAAAATATAAAATCAAACAATCAAGCTACACGTTGGATGTATATATATATATATATATATATATATATATATATATATATATATTTATAAACTCCGCAGTTATGATGATACAACCAACCATGAATTTCTAAAGAACGAATTTTCAAAAGATAGGTACCATATACACAATTGTACTTCCGTAATGAGCCAATCGCTTCGCACAAAAATTTACTTCCTTAAGGCTACATTTATTTTATGAAAAATATTTTTTTATAAAATATTTTTCTTATTTTTTAATATTTGGAATTTTTTGAAAAATTAGTCGATGAAAAATTAAATTTTTAAGAAAAATAACTTCCTCTTTTCATAATAATAAATTATTTTCTGAATTTTGATAAACTTATTATAATGAAAAAAATACATAAATACAGATTTATTAATTTACCAATCATCAATATTTACTACTGGATATTATCGATGATTACTAGAAACTTCTGCGACTACCGACAATCACTAACAATTACCATCAATCATCAAATTTATTATTTTTATATATGTTTCTCATATTTAATAATAAAATTTTTAAAATATGAAATTTTTATAAGTTTAAATATATTTATAGTCTTATAAATTAAAATTTTTAATATTTTATAACTAGTTTTTAATGTTGTATCCAAACAACAAAAAATTAATATTTTGAAAAATATTTTTAGAAAATATTTTCCTTGGATAATATTTTATGAAAAATATTTTCCATTATAAATATTTTTCAAAAAAATGTTATTTTTTGCAAAACATACGAACCATAAATCCTCATCCATTTTTGAAGATATATAAGCTAGCCATTGCTTAAGAAAAATTAAAATGTTAACCTAAATTGAATTGTCAATTTAGTCAATCTCTATTTTGATTATGACAATCAAATTGAAGTGTCCTAATAAGTGTATTAAGTGTTTATTTTGTAGGCAAATAACTTAGAAAATGTTGCAAATTAAGAAACTTAAAAATTTCCTAAATTATGAAATAGGCCTGTAATTCGCGCTCGCACCAGGAATAGCACCCGCAACAAGCAAGTTGCGACTGTGACCTAAATAGTCATGACTACAATTTAATTCAAGACAAAGGCTTGAATTTCAATTGAGACACATTAGAGTTTGCAACTAGAGTTACAACCACTATTTAGGATACGATATGCATATCACGACAACGATTAACCAGTTAGGACCGTGACATTCATGAGGCAAAAAGTAGTTGCAACAGATATATGAATTGCTTGCCATATTTCACTAGCCATTGGATGCATATGAATATAGCACCAGCGAAAATCATGTCTAGACCGCTAAAAGGATTGCACCCCTTGATTAAGGCTTTGAGACCGCGATTCTTTCTCTAACATTACATTAAATGCAGATTTTCTAGCTGTTAAAGAATGATTTGGCTACACCATTGTATATAATAGTTTTTTGGTGGGTGAAAACTATAAATATCTCCTCCAAAGGCCTTCATTATGATTTAACAACTTTTATTTGTAGCCAAACTCTTACAATTTATTTTCTTGGGCCTTAAACCTTCATTATTGTATCTTTATGTTGGTTATTGAGCTTTGAATGCTCAAAGGGTTGTGTGTTAAGTACAAAACACTTGTTAGATTAGGAGAAAGCCTAGTAAAACTCTTTATTAGGTTTGAGTATGAGCATTTGGGAAAATACTTATAAGGTTTGATGTGAGCCTAAACACTAAATTTGGAGTAAACCTATAAAACTTCATAGATAGTGAAAATACTCAATTAAGATTGGGGAATGGACGTAGGGTTAATTATACCTGAACCACCATAAATCTTATGTTCTCTTTTCTTTGTCCCTATCTCTTAATCTTAAAATTTTTAATTTCTCACCAATTCAACCTCCCTTCTTGGTGTATATTAGGCAACAAGTGATATCAGAGCATTACTCTCATATTTACAAGTTTTAACACGTGAGAAAAGATTAAGATGGATAATGAAGGGATGCATCACCTCAAGCAACACTTTAATGGCACCGACTATTCTTATTGAAAGCATAGGATGGAGGTATATCTAGATAGTGATCTCATATACATATTGTAACAATCCACACCCACCCTAGGAATTTTCGTGATAAATTGCTTGAATTAGAATCTATAAGGTTAATTGTATGCTTGTGTGAATGTTTGTGATCTAAGTGATTGATGAGTATGTGGCATATTAAATTAATTTTAATATGCATAATATGTGTTGCTATTGTGAAATAAATGATTTACATGAAATGCATTTGCATAAAGGAAAATATTTTCAATAAAATGAATTTTCATGCATAAAACAATTTTTAAGCATAAAATAATTTTATGGATATTTTTAAAATATTTTTAAATAAATATTTTTGAGAAAAATATTCCAGAATTTAAAAAGAAAAATATTATTTTTATTTCTAAACACTTCAGCTGAAATTTTTAAAGAAAAATGCTCAATACCCAAAAGTCCACTACACAAAAATGCTCTTCATTAAGGGTAATAGTGGAAATTCCACTCCAACCCTAATATATATTCAAATTTTCAGCCAGCAAGGGTTTTCCAGCAGCCACTCCCTCATTCTTTCTATATTCTGGCAGAAAAACCTCTCAAAATAATTCTCTCTACCGAAATATCGAAAACACTTTACCGTTTCACGATTTCGTGACCGTAATCGTAAGTTTTTAATCTCTTTCGATTTCTAAACTGTTTTTTATGAAATAAATTATGGAAAAATTATTTTGAACTATTTGATAACTGATTTCTACAGATTCAATTCTGTTTGAGTGAATTTTTGGGAGAGAAAATTTATTTTCTACCGAAAATACGATTCTTTCCGCAAGATTCTCGAAAGGTGAATTTTATAACTTAAAATCACAATTTTGTTGCATAGACATAAAACAACCTGTTTGCATATTTCTTAAATGACCGAAAAATACCGAAAACAAGAAAACTCATGTTTTGTACACTATAATGCAAAAGATTGAATTTTTATATATCAATGGCACCAATAGTGGCCGATTCTTATGGATTTGAGTTCTAAAATGATTTTTGTTATGTTTACATGAAAAATCTTGGTTTAAATCATGTTTTTACATATTTCTGAAATAGACGGAAAACACGAAAAGAAGAAGAATTTGGTTATTACCTTAAAGATGCATTCGGCCTACATGGACCATTGTGTCTAAATGTTTATAAATTTAATGTGATGTGCTTTGATGATTGTTGACATGTATGTATGTTTAGTAAATGATGAAATTGCATGTTTATTGAAGGTATGATCCTAGATAAGCTTAAATGTGTTTTGGTATACTTAAGGTATACTTAAGGTATCTTGATATCATATTGTGGTTAGAATGCAAGTGTGATTGAGGAATTTGGAACTAGATGTCATGATGAATTGATGATAAGTATATGGTTATGAGTTAATGAAGTGAAAGAGATCATAAGAGTTAAGCATGATGATTGAAGGATTAATTGTCAAGTTGACATGTATGGAAGTGTAAAGTGAACTAAGATAATTGATAAATGAATTGATATTGAGGTAATGATAATGTGATGACCTTAAAAAGTTATTGATATGATTGCAATGTGTTTTCATGTGAGCCTACAAGGCCCAAGTATGCAAGACTTTTAAGTCAACGTGATATGTGCAAGTGATGAGTACACCTATGAGTGAACTCTAATGTGTATGCTATATGTGTATGGGTAGTTATGGGATAGGAACATCATGAGTAAATAAATACTAAGTATTAAATCAAATATTATGTTAGAGTTTGAGGAGCCTTAGAAGTGCAAAGAGGACTATGAGTACTAGGAGCAAAGGAACCCCAAGGTGAGTAAACATCGTATTCATTCTTCAAATGTGAGTAAACACTATGTTCATGCTACAAGCGTGAGCAAACATTGTATTCATGTTATAAGTGTAAACAACATTTTGTTGTGTTACAAGAATGTGATATTGATATGTGAACCTTTGTGATCTTTGAAACCCAAGTTCTTTCTATTTTAAATTTTATAATTTCTTTATTAAGCTTGGGTTGCCAAAGGACATTTGGTCCAAAACTATTTTGTTTATCCGATGAGAACATTTTTTGTGATAAACACCCTAACTTGTGTTCTTTCTGGAACTACACTTTCATTGTGTTATTGTTGAAAGCCAAACTACTATTGTTATTGAAATACATGTTATTATTGCCATATGTGATATTGTTAATTGTGTTTACCAATAGCTCTAGCAATGGTACCTTTACCCTTTATGCAGAATCCTCGTGCCGATACGGGTAATCATCGGAACTTGTGCACATGGTCTTAACCCGATGGATAGGGGTAGTGTATCGACCTCAGCTAAAAGGGGCAGTTCTAGCCGTGGAGCCTGATCAGCTTCATGCTTTATAAGTGATGGGAGTTGGAATTTGGCAAAGGCCACCTCTCCTCGATGTGTTTAGAGTGGATTGAGTAGTGTCTCCACTCTATAAGTGTTATAAGTGTGATTTCTGCAAAACTTGCTAAATTGAACCTTGCTTAAATTGCAACCTGATTCATGAGTTATAAACCATGAACTATGTGTATAAGCTATGTGTTTCCTTTCAAAGGAATATGTGATAATGTATGAGCCCTTTTTGTTTACTCATTGAGATCATCTATCTCACCCCTTTTCCTTGTGTGGTTCCAGGTGAGCAAATGTGAGGAGACAAGGTGATGGCTCAAGCATCCTACTTCGCTTGGGGAATTCCTTGTCCGAGTTGTCATTAATACTATGATTATGAAGTCTTGTCTTTAGATGCTTCGGGAATGTTAATCGATACTTATAGAGATTTATATTATTTTTCCTTATGGATTTTATACTTAACAATTTATTTAAGTCTTCCGAAAATTATGGTATTTATCTAAATGTTTTAAATGAGTTAATGAAAGAGGTTCGGTAAGATCTTAGGCATGATTGATTTATGTTAATGGGTTCTACGGGCATGGGTGACTTTATGTCTCCTCATGTTCTAGGACCGTCGTATCTCATAAGGTTGGGATGTGAAACATATGGGATAGTGTCCTTGAAGAGTGGAAGCCTCTACCAAAGGTTGTTAATGGCATTGAAGAGATAATTCCTAGAAAAGATTAGGTTAATGCACAAAAAAGAGCTAATGGGAAAAACAAGAGAGCAATAACAATTCTTTTGATTTTTTTACCAAGTGAAGAATATGGTAGAGTCCAATATTATCCAAGTGCCCATAGCATTTAGAGAGTGTTAAGAACTACCATGAAGGGACCAAGCAAGCTAAGCTCAAGAAGATTCAATCGCTCACTATCAAATATGAACTCTTCGAGATGAAGTCAAATGAGTGTGTTACCGATATGATAAATAGGCTTCTAACTATTGTCACTAGTTTGAAGAAATTTGGCTAAATGTATTCTTTAGAAGATGTCAATCATAAGATTTTTATAACTCTTCTAAAAAACACTATGAAACTATAGTGATTGGCATTGAGGAAGGTAATGAAGACCTTTGGCAAGCTTCCTACTGATGTTCTTATTGACAAGCTTCTCATCCATGAGATGACCATTGAGAAGGAAGAGCCATAAGTGAAGAAGAAGGAGAAAAAGATATTTACTCTCAAATGCTCATTAAAGGATCAACA
>CANTUT010001605.1:92500-94880 GCA_947687605.1 Reutealis trisperma | reverse complement strand
CGTAATCGTAAGTTTTTATTCTTTTTTGATTTCTAAACTGATTTCTATGAAATAAATTATGGAAAAATTATTTTGAACTATTTGATTACTGATTTCTACATATTCAATTCTGTTTGAGTGAAATTTTGGGAGAGAAAATTTATTTTCTACTGAAAACACGATTCTTTCTGCAAGATTTCTCCAAAGGTAAATTCTATAACTTAAAATCACAATTTTTATGCATAAACATCATAACGGGGGGGGGGGGGGGGGGGGGGGGGGGCGGGCGGGGCAATTGTGGTTGGTTGTATTCTAAACTATTTTTTGATTTGTTTTGATGAAAAATATTGGATTAAATAATATTTTTGCATATTTCTACAACGACCGAAAGGTTTCAAAAAACAAAGGAATTCAAGGTTTTCGTGTTAGAACTTGGAAGTTAGAAAATTTTATTCTTTCATGAACATATGGCTGTTGATTTGTATGTATGGGTGTTCTAATATGATATTTGTTTTTTTCATATGAAAAATACTGATTTGAATCATGTGTCTATTTATCGCTGAAATGAACAAAATGCGCGGAAAGTGCGGAAACTCATGATTTTTCACCTAAGCCTTTAAACTTGGAATTTTTTTGTATAAACCCCACCTATGGCTGCCAATTCATGAAGGAATGTGTTCTAAACTTATATTTTCAATGATTGAATGAAAAATAATGGTTTAAATAACCTGTTTGCATATTTTTGAAATGACCAAAAAATACCAAAAACAAGAAAACTTGTGGTTTTGTGCACTCTAATGCAAAAGATTGAATTTTTATATATTAATAACACCAATAGTGGCCGATTCCTATGAATTTATATTCTAGAATGATTTTTGTCATGATTACATGAAAGATCTTGGTTCAAACCATGTTTTTATATATTTCTGAAATAGACGGAAAGCATGAAAAGGAGAAGAATTTGGTTTTTACCTTAATGATGCATTCTGCCTACATGAACAATTTTGTCCAAATGTTTATAAATTTTGTGTGATGTGCTTTGATGATTGTTGACATGTATGTATGTATAATGAATGATAAAATTGCATGTTAATTGAAGGTATGGTCCTAGATGAGTTTAAATGCATTATGGTATACTTAAGGTATACTTAAGATATCTTAACCTTGTATTGTGATTAGAATGCAAATGTGATTGAGGAATTTGGAACTAGATGTCATGATGACTTGATGATGAATATATGGTTATGAGTTAATGAAGTGAAAGGGATCATAAGAGTTAAGCATGATGTTTGAAGGATTAATTATTAAATTGACATGTATGGAAGTGTAAAGTGAACTAAGATAATTGATAAATGAATTGATATTGAGGTAATGATATTGTGATGACCTTAAAAAGGTATTGATATGATTGCAATGTGTTTTCATGTGAGCCTATAAGGCCTAAGTATGCAAGACCAGTAGGTCAACGAGCTATGTGCAAGTAATGAGTACACCTATGTGTGGACTCTAAGTGTATGTGTATGCTATATGTACATGGGTAGTTATGGGATAGGAGGATCATGAGTAAATAAATACTAAGTATTAAATCAAATATTACGTGAGAGTTTGAGGAGCTTTAAAAGTGCAAAAGGGACTACGTGTACTAGGAGCAAAGAAACCCCAAGGTGAGTAAACACTATGTTCATATTACAAGTGTGAGTAAACATCGTATTCATTCTTCAAATGTGAGTAAACACTATGTTCATGTTATAAGTGTGAGTAAATGCCATATTCATATTATAAGTGTGAAAAACATCATGTTGTGCTACAAGAATGTGATATATTGTTATGTGAGCCTTTGTGATCTTGGAAACCCAAGTTCTTTCTATTCTAAATATTATTATATGAATTCTTTGACAAGCTTGGGTTGCCAAGGGACATTTGGTCCAAAATTATTTTTTTATCCAATGAGAAATTCTTTTGATTAACACCCTAACTTATATTCTTTCTGGAACTACACTATCATTGTATCTTTTGTTTAAAAGCTAAACCACTATTGTTATTGAAATACATGTTATTGTTGCCATATGTGATATTGTTAATTGTGACTACCATTAGCTCTAGCTATGGTTCCTTTTACCCTTTATGCAGAAATCCTCGTACTGATGCGAGTAATCATTAGCTATGTGCTTCTCATATCAATGTGAGTAATCATCGGCTATGTGCTGCTCATACCAATGCGAGTAATCATCGGCTATGTGCTCCTCGTACCGACGCGAGTAATCATCGGCTATGTGCTACTCGTACCGATGCGAGTAATCATCAGCTATGTGATCCTTGTACCTATGCGAGTAATTATCGGCTATGTGTTTGAGCGATTATGGCAATAGCCTTCACTCTATGTGTTATGTGTTCGAGTGAT